>JABASH010000960.1:0-31000 GCA_019776445.1 Tomocerus maximus
CTAGAAATATTTCCATAAATTCCAAAAGCGCTAGCTAATGACGATTACTGTCTCGGATCGGATATAATATCATCAGAACAGTTTCAAAATGTGGGTTTTGGTGGAATATAATGCTGATTTAGCGAAAATGTTGGGTAGATATTCTGAGATATTTAACTTCTGTCGCTGTTTGGTGGATAATTTCAACGGTTACAACATCCACTTCCATCTGTAGTACCTACAGTAATAGTACTCTAGTACACTTGGTGTCAAGTAGCCTTGCATGGTCATTACTGTTAATGCTGTTGTAGTGATAGTCATGGATAAGTATGCAATATGAAGATCGTTCTCTCTTCTGTTGTGCTAGATGTAATTAAATTATATGTGCAAGGATTTGGCAAAGTATATGTTAGTGAGTCTTGTAAATGGAAGGAAATAAATATTATCAATTTTGGCAGTATGTTGTCTTCTGTGACTGTGATTATTGGGATGCCGGGCGGAACGTGTATAAATTGTGTGAAAGCAGTTAGACTGGGAAGCAACGGCAACTAATACGAGTAAGTAATGTAGAGTGCATTTATTATTATATCACTGAGTGAGACGGTGTGCAATGTTGCTTCCTCTCCCAAGACGTCGTTCTTTTCTTGGATGTAAGTTAAGTAGTTCATGGATGAAGTCCCATCACAGCGCTAAAGCAAAGTTAAGTTTCAGTAGCAAGCGGAATAATTCTTCGATTTGAGCCACTCAAGTTACACCTTCGTCCCACACGAATTGTCTGAATGACCATGTACCGTCGTCCTGGTACATCGTAAGAGGATCATAACATAACACTTACTTTTCTCGATCGCCTCGGCTCTGACAGAGGCAGGTAGACTAGCAACAGTCTCTCTCTCACTTGCTCCTATTGATTTTGCACTAAACAAGGAAGTAAAAACATCAGAGAGACGAAACGAGATGCTTTTCATGCATGCACATATAGCTATTGTAGTCTTAGTACCTACAGATAATATGTACTTATGTAGTTCATTTCCCTGTCTAACATTGTAACAATGACACTAGGGAGACCAAGTTCCTCTGATTCTACTGGCTTCTCCAGGTACAGACTACAGACGCAATAATGTAAGTCGACTCTTCTTTGGTCTTGTATGTAGTTAAGTTTGAGTATCTGTCTTCCCTTGGGTCCTAACCAAATAGGAGATAGATACTCGATACTGCAGTCCTGCTCTGACATAAACCAAGGAACGATGACTTCAATCCAACTAATGACACTTTTAGAGTAAAAGTTATCTACTCTCCACCTCTTTCCTCCATCCAAACTTCAATTTAACCTTTTATTTCCGATAACCGTCCAAAGAAAAGTAAAAAGTTCCTCAATATTTAGTACTCTTTCTCGCTCTGACATTATTGCTTTTCACCGATTGATATAAAATGTCTTACATACATACATCATTATCTGCATCAGCTCACGAAATCAACCAGTGCCCACAGTATGTCTCAGCACTAGGGTGACTGCTTCCAAAGTAATTCTTGGGATTCAGTACCTTAACACAATTGTTTTAACGTTATTATTTTCCCAAGCATCAAATTGACTAATGTCAATTCTTTCATTTTAACTTGTTATCAGTATCAGTGCAGCATAATGTGAAGTTTTAGGTCGCCTAGACCTTGATAAGGTCCTCTTAATCAACTTTGCGGTTTGGTGTAACTAGCACATCGTAACTTTACTTAACTTTTTGTCTTCGTAGACTTTTAATAATGCATATGGCAAAAAGTGTTTGTGATGTGCTTCATTAATATACAAGAAATATACAATCTTAAGTACTTTCTTAGGGTACTGTAGTTTGTTTCTGCCTACTTGCAATTTTTGCAATAGTACTTGCTGGGCTACAGGATACGTTCGTGACGACTCATAATGATTACAATGCATTAACTTTAGACACTGGACTATATAAGTGAGCGTAGATAATAGCTAGAAACTAATAATAGATATGTAATGGGAGATATCTAACAAGTAATGTGACCTAATACCCATTACTCACTACCACTACCATAATAATATATTATCTCTGCTTGCGGTTTAACAGGAAATGTATTCGCTGATTATCTTTCGGGTTTTATGCATGAGAATGTTTGTGGCTGATAGTGAAGAAAAGTAATGAAAGTAAATATTTAATTATTCTGACAGTTATCGATACTTTTTACGTAGGTATGCGCGCTTATCAAACCGCAAAAGCAAGTGTGAAAGGCATCGAGAAAATTATTTTTTCTAGGTCAACAAACTCCACCCACTTTACGATTTCCAGGTTTAGCTCCGCTCACGCTCCCTTCGGTTCCGCATTCACCTTAGCTCCGCCCACGGTTGCCGTGTTGCCGAAAATTTTCGATGCCTATTCCGTGCAGTTCAAATAGATTCAAACTTTTCAGAAATGATGTCAGAACGTTAATTTAAATATGTGTAACATATGCTAGACAGAAGTTGAAACACGTAAAACTATTGCGCTTGCGTACTAACACGAATTTGGTCACAATCTCACAGACTCGCATTCTATATTATAGGTATGATTGTAATGATGTGCATATTCAATGCAAAGCCAAGTCCATATTTGCCTCCTCTTTTAATAAATAAAACTTTTGCCAACAAATATTTTACACTAGTACACAGGTTGATACTAAATTCCACAGCGCTTATAAAAGTGATTGAAAATACATGATGAAAACTGTGTACGCGCGCTGATGTGCGTCTTTGTGACTTTTGTCGGATTACCTGAATTAATTACTGGGTACCATTAGATATTTCCACAAAAGGCAGCAAGCAACCACTTGACGACTTCCACTGTGCGTTTCTTTTCTCCGATTTTATTTGATGCATTCTCTTAGTTTCCCTTTAAAAAGAAAAGCAACTGTCTTGTGACTTCTAATGTGTCTTTTTAGTTGGAAGATTGGCTTCTTTGGTTTAGGACGCTTTCTTTTGGTAGTGTTTCGGTCTTTTGCATTTATCTGCAGTTGGGATAAGTAGATGGGTAGCTCTGGTATAAAAGATTTCTGTCTTTCGCACAATTTCCGACCATCATCATTATCATCATGAAGAAAGCTTGCTTGCTCGAATACATTTTCCCAGGATGTACGCTAAGAATTGAATGAAAGGCAGAGACTCGGATCTTTCCCATAACATAACATCGCATTCTAAATCTCATCGATTTCGTTCTACAGAGTCGGTGAGTGGGAAAGTGCGAACCGTTACATCACATTACTCTATACCTTATGTAGGAATCTAGATTACTTTGTTCCTTTTCTACTTTTAGTGCCTATAAGTTTACCTTTCTCCGATATTCTATCTACCTTGACAGTATCCGCACTGTACGTACAGCAGATAGTTTATTCCAAGTCTGATCCTTTCTCTAGTACTCTGAAAAGGTAAGATGGTTGGAGATAGTCCGACACATTTTCCATCTCCTTCGCTTATCATATTTATATAAATGTAGCCAACCAAGGCATTTATTCCTTTCGTTATCTAATATCTGACGCCAGATTGGTTTTCCAAGGGAAAACAGTGAACAGGACAGCAACGGAAGAGAACAAACTGACATATACTCAGCAGTTCTACTACACAATTCCAAAATAGATAAGCGAATCAAAGAAAATATTAGTAGTGAAGGTTGGGCGAATCTTTTATTGAAATCTATGTAGATCACTGTGTAATGGAGGTAATGTTAAATTGAGCTTTTACATTTGCACGCGATGTATTTCCGTTCACTACTAACTACTATACAATGTTAACACACTTTCTAGATCTATATAAACTTCCGTAGATTTAACTTACGTTGCATTTGCTATTGAAAAACTAGTGAAACTGTGTCGATAAAAATAAGTCTTTCTATAGGACTCTAGAAAATAAAAAGATAAACAATACGTACTAAAGATACCTCCTGAATCTGAAATAAGGGATGTCTCAATACTCTCAATGTCAAAGGAATCTATCTGTATGCACATACTGTATAATGCAGTACATAGGAAATCAGATTTGCATTTATTTCATAGTGATTTGCCACACGTAATTTGGAATTACACGTGTATCTTGCATCTGTGTAGAGAAGGAAATGAGAAAATGATTTTTGGTAGATGCAATTTTGAAGAAAATTGGTTCAATTCTAGGAAAAGACGAGTGGAATGGGAGGATGATTGTGGAGTAAACTGAGCGAGAGAGTCTAGACGAGACTATTACAATAATAAAAAGTAATAATTCTACTTTGAGAGCCAGTAAGGCAGGAAAGCAGGCACAATGGAAGCATCAAATTAGAAGCAGAGAGACGCGAGAGTAAAATATGTCCTTATCTTTAAGTTATTTTCCCAACTGATATAGTCCTTGTAATTTTAAGTGAGAGAACTCCGGGTAGCTCCGGGTAGCCAGACAGAGAGATATGGAATTATAGAATAATAGAAAGAGCAGTTCGTGGAATAGCAGAGCACGCCCGTTTGTGCTTTCTTCGTGTGTCTCGCTCTCTCCTGAAATCATTAGTGAGTGGAGCGAAGAAAGTGTGTGATTAGACGAGATGAGACGATGTTTGATCTTGATGAGAGTTTCACTTAGCCGTCACACCTGTATGATTTATTGGCTAAACTTCCACTTCTCTCGTCTTCCTTCTCCCTTCTACTTCCATCTTCCTCATTGTTAACTTCAAACTTAGTTCTTACAAACTAACTCAGAATAATGCACTTCCCCTGCATCATATTCAACATATAGTAATCGCTTCATGCAACTCGGAACTTTAATTCTACTCACTCCTACCCATTAAACACTAAGGAGAGACATACTCTACATCCATTATACATTATATTTTCTCGTTGGAATTACACTTTAGTCTTCCTGAACGTCGGAACTGCATGTGGACTGTGAAAGGTAGAAATATCCCAAGCCAAGTAATTGAGACAACGTTATTATGCAGCTACTCATCCCACAGCGAAATATTGCCAGCATAATATTTGAGCACGATAAGCATCCCCAACCTACACTTAACACTGCCAGAACCCTAATACCTATTGCAATTGCAAATCATGCGGTTTACAAACATTTGCTTTTGGAATACGTCCAACCCTGCAAAAACTATACGAATAAACTTTGTGCATACAAAAATATTGGTCACTGGTCAGGTGCATGGTGTGTAAACTAATATTGTAAACTCGTGCCTTAGGACATCAGGACTGACTATGGTGAGAAGAATTGCCACACTCATCCGGTCGCAGACCCGCATAAAAGTTTAGTAAGCATAATAACGGTGCAAGGGATACATAATGTAGGTTTTTGTATTACTGAGGTATTAAAAGTGTAGTTGGATATATCTATGTGGTCGTGGTATGTTTCTGTAATCTGGTTCACCGGGTTTTGGTCAGATGCTAGGTAGTTCCATCAAGTTTTGTCGTATCAGATCACAGTACATTACTTACATTACTCTTACACGAACACAAGGACTGAGTGTCGTATTAAAGAGCAAGAACATCACAAGTCCATTTCCATTCAACGTGCTCTATACGGCACTCTTACGTAATACGATTATGATGGATGGATTATGAGGAACATAGTTACTAGAGTTATCAAGACTGACACTCGGGGTATTGTGACATGAACATGACATGACGCTGCATGGAAACCCAAACAAAGAAAAAGTACAGTATAGCATTAAATAGCATTCGTATATGTAACATTAAAGACATATTCCATCGTATTTCTCCTAACAGCAGAATATCTATACTTACGTCTAAGAAAATTATTGGGACATTGGCTTTGCTATAGGTACTGGTAGAATAGAGATGGCGATTGGTTGAGTATACCTTTGCTACTTATTTCAATAAAGAAAGTCTACAATATGATTTCAATGCTCTTTAACTCGCTAATGTTTTATTCTGTTCCCCTCTAAAGGCCAGTTATACTTTATTGTCCCGAAAAATATGCTTACTCCACTCATGTAGGTTTTGCAATGTGTAGGTAATGTCAAGAATCCTACTTTAGAAGACAAGCTGCCATATGCTATAAGTCTAAGTGGATTTAGGCATTTTATAATGGGAAGTAAGATGGAGATTGACTGACTACTTCTTCAAGTGATATTGATGCGTCATTTCCGTGGGAATAGCTATTGAGTTTTGTGTCGTTTCATGTCACGTTCTTTCCCAGAGGAAAAAAGTGTTTTATTAGTGTGAAAGTATGGCATACTATGGTCGTCTCTGAGTATCAGGATCCAAAGAATCCTAGTCTCCCGGAAGTACATACATTCATTCGTATACTTAAGTTGCACATACCTATCTACTTAAGATTTCGTTAGTCATATGATGAAGTTATAATGCCATGGCATGAGGAGACAAACTAGGGGTAAGTAAGTAGCTGTAACTATAAATGTAGCCGAGTAGACATATAAGATGCAAGAGTGAGAGTAAATAAGTATTGGTTCCTTCCAGTAGAGACAATTTCGTGTGATTTTTCTCTTTTACTTTTTGTCAGTATGCCGTGCATTGGGAATTCCTGCCCGCGTTGTGTCTAATTTGGTGTCTGCTCATGATGCCAACTCGACACTGACGATAGATCGATATTTTGATGAGAAAAACGAGGAGATTGAGCGCGACCCGAATAATCCTACAGGCGGCAAAGACTCGATCTGGAATTTTCACGTTTGGAATGATGTTTGGTTTGCTCGACCTGACCTGCCCAAAGGCTACGGTGGCTGGCAGGCCCTTGATGCTACTCCTCAGGAACAAAGTGACGGTACCTAATTTTTTAGTTACTTAGTCTCTACATAATGAAAATATTTGTATTAGGTTACAATTTAAATCTTGAAGTTACCTTCAAGATGAGCATGTAGAATGTTTTCGGATGCCGGGATGTCCCATTCGAGATTTACCTCATTTTGCAAGAACAATATTTGTCGAAGTGCCGAACTGATGTAGATTACGGTTCATGCATGCGTAGCAGACTTGTAGGCATTCAGATAAATGTTCCTTGTCCTCCTCCCGGTGTGTAAATCTCTACTATTCATGTTACTTTGTGTGTTCGATCTGCCCTTCTCATTGCCTTGGGTCAATTTATATCACACAGGATCACATTTGGTAGTACCCATAATATTGCATTAGAGAAACTGGAGATTCCTAACTGAAATGGAGTTTTTCTGAGAGAGCGAGTGACATTATGCATTCTTATACCTTATCTTGACTTGTCTGCATTACTTTAGATTACATTGCCTTACATTATAAGCGTGGATGTTAAAGAAGGAAGTATACATGTCTGTATTAGCTTTTGTTCTATTTGTATTCTAGTACGCAGAAGAACTATTAAAGGGAAAAGTCCACTGGAGTAAAATAATGTGAGAAAGTCACAAGTCATAGTTCCGACAGACTTCTTATTGTTCGACTATTTACAAAAGAATTCTTGGGCTTTGATAAATACTTTTTACTGTCTCCACTAGGCACTATACATATATCGACGAGACCACAACGTTTCTAGGCCAAGTCGGAAGAACTGTTTAGATAAGATCGAGCGTGGTAACCTTAGTATAAAAAACGGCAGGAACTCGGTATTTTGCTTGCACAAGGACAATGACTTCACTATCTATGCCCATTACAATATACATATGTAGAATGTATAGACCTGTTAGAAAGCATTGAAACATTTACAAAACAGTCTCTGCCTTTGAATACTTAAGTCAGTACTTACAGTTTTCATGTTCAAAGTCTATGTGGGTGGATCATTCTTGCGTTTCTCGACATTCAATCCTATCTGATCCACTGTTCCAGAAAAATAAGAGTCGCCTTGTGAATCTACAGCTGAACAAAAGGAACAATTCTATCAAATGCAATGATAGAGCATACACTCACGCGAATATCTTCCCTTCCTACTACGGTCATACCCATCAGAATTAGAATGCATGTCATGTCAAATGCTATACCGTCTCACTATCTTATCTACTTATCTTTCTTCTTGTGGTTAGCAGTGCGTACTCTTCCTCCCTATCATTGGGATCCTAATATCAGCCAAAAATTAAAATACAGATAAAACTCGAATTTTTCTGAACTTTATTTTGCATTGTCTATTAATCCAATGCAATGATTGCCAACTACGTACCATTTATTTCACAAATTATACAAATACTATAGAGTACTATGTTAGATGAATTCTACTTCAGTTCCCTTCAGGATCGCATTATGACGACATCTTGAGTAGCCCTCAGAACTTAGTATTGCAAAATACAAGATTAGAATATTTCGAATACTAAGCTTGCTAAAAGTGGGACAAGACAATTACAAGTCCGTAGTGATTAGAATCCTGATCTGCTGATAGATGCAATGCATTAGCACAGGATTAATAATTTTCGCAATATACCCAGGGGATGAAAAAATCTGAGGGTTCGACACAGTTTTCCTGTGATATCAATGGATTATTGCATTTGCAACCCGGAATCTTACTAAAAGTTCTGAATTTTGTTGGCTCACTTACCTAGAGAAAGAGGTGGTGGGTAAATGTCAGTAGTTCTAGGAGGGCAGGGTAGTTGAAAACAAGTTATAGTATCACTATGTCGTGTGTTTGTAAGAGATAACTTATATTCATTAGATAAGACATGTGTGTGCAAAAGTGAGGGGCTTAGATGTAATGCTTCTTTCTCCTTTTTGCAAACAAATTATATGTTTTTACTGAATTTCCTGCAGGATTTTACCAATGTGGACCCGCATCAGTGGAGGCCGTGCGTAAAGGTCGAGTTGGCTATGCTTACGACGTCCCATTCGTCTTGGCCGAAGTGAACGCGGATTTGGTTCGCTGGAGAAAAGACGAATCCACTGACTTTGGTTTCATCCGAATGGCAGCCGACAAATATCAGTAAGTCTTAAGCAAACCTAACCCCAAACCATTCAGATACCTACAAAGATAATCCTTTTTGGTTCAATTGCAAATATAGGCAACCATCATAGCATTAGTTTCCACTTTGTACCTGTCTACTACGGAGACAGTTCTTCCACTGACTCCCTTCCTATCTGTCCCAATAAAAATGCACCATACACAAATAGGAGTAAGGACAACTCTCACACAGCCTGCAGTCTCGATCCCACTTGAGTACAGTTTAGCTAACTCGCATAAAACATTATTGTCACCGATGAGACTTCGTAGATAGATTTTGTTTTCCTGATGAAAATATGTGTGACAAGAGCAGAGAAAACAACCTTAGGGCACTTCGGATGCATTCTTTCTGTTCAAATGCAGTGCAATGCATTTTACTCCTGAAAGCTAAACTATGTACCCAATTGCTTTCCTGACCTACATAAATAATACTGGAATGTTTGTACAGAACAGCCATTTAGCAAGGTGCCATAAATGTTTATTTCCAATGAGAGAATGTTACATTCACACAAGCAATAATATGGAATGGGAGAGGTGAATATTCATATCCTTCCAGGTGTTGTTAACAAAGGTGAGTCTCAACTTAGTTACTTGCAGTGTACCAACAAAATAATTTTAGAAACACAATTAAAAGGTATTTAAAGATAGGAATGCCAAAACAGATTGGACTGTAACCAGTAAACAAGTTAAGATAATAAACAGACGTACTCGCCATTGTTGGAATTTGGAAAGACAACATTACAATTTGGAAAGACAATTTACTCCATTTTCCCAGACATCTGATTACTAATTCTGAAATAATTGTATTGTTACAAATATTTTCCCCACAAATCGTTTAATCCTTCACTCAAGTAAATAATTATTGCTAATAATACTTATCACAATTTTCACAATTATCACACTTAATGTTGAATTGACTTTGTGCCCTAATTTGAGAGTTAGAGCGATCAAATCTGAGCAAGGACTTTTGGGTAGCCTTGTAGATAGATAAAAAATTGGTATGAAATAAAATGTTTTACTACCCAGACAAACTGTAGTAAAAGATGGTGCATTTATCCTCCTCCTTCTGAAATCAGAAGAATAATAGATGCAACAGAAGTTGCATGTACTACATCACAGTAATGAATGAGCTGATAGTTAAAACATATTTGTGATAGTTAAGTGCACTGCAGTTTGAAAGTGGAATTTATGAAATCCCTTGCTCTGTCTTAAATTCAACTCTCATTCTCCGCTTTCGACGTTTTTATGGAGTAGAGGAAGAAAGCTTTTAGTCCTTTGTCATTTCTAGTTTTGCCTACTGTAGTGGGTATTCAAAATAACCAGTTGGTACCTACCTTGAGCTATAGAAACTACGTATTACATGGACGAATATATGCTTACATATCTGTAGACAGTGAAGAATGGGGATACAAAGTTCTATATTCAACTAGAGACTGTCCAGCATAAGGAAAGACGTAAGATTACTGCAGATTTTCTATTTATCTGATCTGTGCTAACAAAATCTATTGTGTCCATATCTCTTTGTTTGTGCACTCTTATGCTCTGTGTCTAAAACATCATAAAATGCAATGTATCTGATAAGAAAGTTCCTAAATCAGTTTTGTTGATCTAAGAAGTACTTTTCTTATGCCACACAGTTCTAGTGAGTCACTCAAATCTCTTTACCTTTACTGTGTTTGGTGAAGAGTCTCTTATTGTGGTACCTTGAATAAAAGATACAGCATTAACAATAAGTACAGACGAGAAAATAAAACTTTCTCATTTAGTTTTCTGCCAGCAGAAGCTTAATAATACTTATTATAGCTGGTCTATCTTCTGAGTTCAGATTATAGACAACATTCCTAAATAACCCTCACTTAAATTAGCATCTGTAATAAATCTTGATCTCCATTTCTCTCAATAAATTAAGTTGTACTGACGCGGTTTTCTTTAATGTAGTTTAAGGGAATGACACTAAAGATACTTTCTGAAATCACAAATATATTGTTTTCTTGACACAAATTGCCTCATAAATGTCCTTCTCATTTATAACTAGTAGTCCCTCGTAAATTCCTACGTCTCCAAAAACCAAATTCAGAAGTGTAGCGAAGTATTTAGTGCTACCCAGTCTCCCATTCTATTTTTGTATTTGACAAATGCAAAGTTTCTTTGTGGTGAAAGTTTCGATGAAATACAGAAATGTCAGTGTTCCCTTACATGAAAGTGGCGGTTTTATGTTTCATACGGTGAAAGCCCAACTTTCATCTTAGATAGGTACTTATCTAATATGGCGATGATTTTTCTATTTTCACCTCAGTCCCAATTCTTTTATATTTTCTCCTTTTTGCTAGAGTCCCTTTTACTTTGGCTTTCTTTTCCTTTCACTACGTAAGTTTTTCCTTTCTTCTCCAACTTTCCTTTTTATCGGACTTCACCTTTACACCAGAAGGTAGATAGTATACCTGACTGAATGCATTACTATCCTGGATTGATGTATGTTATTTGAGCTGCATTCTAGAGGCACATTACTACAGATAGCTACAGACATCATACAACGTAACAAAGAAACATACAATATAATGTATCTATAATCGAACTATTCTTATTGTACTTTTCTACGACAGTGTTGGACGAATGGTTCTTACAAAGCAACCCAATTTCTACGATCCAACTGGAGACACAGATCGGATGGATATTACTGAAGAATACAAACCCAAAGAAGGTAGGTAACTAAACAATTTAATCTTGGAGGACACTTTCTGTTGCTACTCCTGTGTACACTTTATCCTCTTACAATGATTATGTAATCCTCCAGAAGAGTAGTCTTCACGTGCTTCCTACAATAATATTTCTTTAGTTTTCCCATGGGAGACGACATGTAGCCAAGTCTTAAATACCAATACTTGTATCTCCAGTCTACACAGTCGACCTTTTTAAATATCCTACATTTTATATTGTCATTTATTGAAATGTTGCGAAAGTCATATTATAAAATGAAGCTGAACTCTTAAAATACGTTTTGCTCTTGCTGCAAAAACATCAAACATTATCATAGTCATATTCGATGTTATATGTTATATACTTATTAGCACATTTAATGTTTGGAATGAGACAATAATGGGCCAGGATCCTTAATCCTTATGCATGCCAAAAACAATTCAAATTTTTTTACTGCTCCACTTTCACCGAATTTTCATTTCACTTTCACTTAGGCTTGAAACTAGGAATAAAGCTGAAATTAGTATAAAGTTGCATAAATGTCAAAAAAGATCTATATTTAATATATTTAATCTATTCTGACCGTTTTATATTGTTTTTGATACAAAAGAATAGTGGATGCCTCTTATGAGTGAATTACACAAAAGAATAGCGTAATAATAATGTCATGCTAAATGGAATGTGAATAGAGGTAGACTAACATATTTTTTACAACCCGTAGGTTCGAGGACCGAGCGATTGCAATTGGTAAATGCTGTGAGGGGTTCCACTAGTAGTTGCCCAGCCACATTTTTCGAGTTGAAGTCGACGAAAGAGGAAGATGTAGAATTTGATTTGATTGATCTGGAAAGAGTTCCTGTCGGAGATCCTTTCTCACTTGTGGTTACTATTGAGGTACATTCAGCTGAAATGATCGTATCGGAAATACTTTTTTAATAGAAAACACTTAACAATGATAAGACTACTGTGGATAACGCATAAAAGTATTAAGCACTATTCTGATATGGTTGAAAGGTCTTCAAGGTACATTGAATTCGAATGGCTGAGTTGTTGGATGTTTATACATCAGATATATGTACTTTTGGTGCAATTTTTTGCTGCTTAGATTTAGGCATATCACTATATTATAGGAATATCCAAAGACTCATTTGCTAATTGCTCTGTAGAACAAATCAGAGGAGAAGCGTTCTATCCAAGCTGACTTATCAGCCGAGAGTGTTTACTACACCGGAGTACGGGCGAAAACTGTGAAGAAGACATCAGGAAAGTTTGTTGTTCAGCCAAATTCGCGTAAGTAAATGCAAATCTACAGAGTTTGCTTTTCGGGAACAGAGAGAAATTTACAAAGGCGAGTAAAGATAGACAGAGGAACAAAGAGAACAATTTCTCTATTCCACACATTTGCACTTTCTCCCGATATTGTTTTATTTCAGCAATTCATTGACAAGAGGAAGTTAGCTACAGCCCGTTTTTCTAGTTTTCTTTGTGCGGCTGAGATAAAAGAGAATTTCTTTGTGTACCATTTATTCAATCGCTTGAAGATCGTGAATATTGTTACGCACTTTGCCCGATTGCCATTTCTTTGCGTTTGAAATCCGTTGATAATAAAACCCCTCACATTGAAATCTACTGATTTAACGACCCTCTGGCCATTAGGTTTGGATTATTGATCCGTCACTGTATGCATATTTGATAGCTTTTCAGGTTTCTGCCAAATGCTATTGCATAACTGTTTCAGATTCATTTTCATTATTTGGTATGTCGATAGGCGAGGAACTGCGAATGACAATACAACCAGAAGACTACATGGACAAGCTTGTGGAGTACGGTATCATGAAAATATTTGCTATTTGTTTGGTGGACGAGACAAACCAAGCATGGAGTGAAGAAGATGATTTCCAAGTTATTAAGCCACCTCTCATCATAGAGGTAAGTGCGTGATGTACAAGGTGTTCTTTTTCAAACTCGCCATCGAATTGTTATCTAGTAAGCGACACTTCTTTTCAAAGTCCAAACACCACGGGGAACTTCCACTTCACTTTCACGCAACTTTCGGCAAATTGCGAGTAAATAAGTTGTCATGAATTGGATTTAAAAAAAGAAAATTCCCATAACATTTTATAGTATTAATACAGTTGACCGAATAAAATTTCTGAAAAATAATAGGCCGAAAATTCCGAATGCCTAAATTATCTAAATATTTTCCCACAATTTATTTGAAATAAGACTAAATAATTTGAAATAAGACATTTCACTAACACTACTAAATTCCAGGAATAGTAATAATAATAAATGTGCACAGAAAATCCATAATGTTGCAGCAAAAGTTTTCTGACAAGGTTGGTTGATATTGACAGGTTAGTGATGGGCTCAAAGCTGGTAAACCAGCGTACGTCACTTTCAGTTTCCTGAATCCTATCAAGAGAAAGCTGACTCATTGCGTTATTAACTACGAAGGCCCCGGGCTCACCAGAACCGCTACTATTAAACCCAAGTAAGTCCTTTCGAATGAACAAAGTCATATTTTGCAGAATAGACCACACGTACACCGTCCGTCCGTACACATGCATTTAATTAACATAAATCCTAACTCTCATCATCCTCGGTTTACTTTGTTGCTGAAGAGAGCAGCAATTCATGGTCAGAGTGTTTTCATGAACGCGAATATTTGTTTTTGATGTATAGGGAAGTGGAAGTGGGTGGAGAACTGAAATATATTCACAAATTCATCCCGAAAGCATCCGGAAGCCAAAAACTTGTGGCTACGTTCACTTCCAAACAGTTAATTGACATTGTGGGCTCCACCGTCATAGAAGTTGAATGAAAACTCATTTATTGCAAAAACCTACATCTACATATTCTACTTTCTAATGAGGTATACTTGCCTGCTAAACATTGAAAACCTTTGTGCCTAACCAGTTTACATTTTAAATACCTAAATGGAATCTGAAAATAAAAATGATCGTTTGTATGTTTGAAGCATTCAAGTCCTTCTGACGCCATCTGCCAAAGTTGTGAGATTTCTCTCCTGCACAGCTTTCTCCTAACCACGTCCATCCAGATATGTGAAATCATTTGAACACACGGGATGGCCTTTCAAAAACTTCACCCTAGTCAGTAGATTCTCCAACTTTTTTCTTTGACTGGCAAAATATTGTGCTTTGTTATTTCAGTTCACATTCTCTTTGCTAAATAAAGATATGTATCAAAAAATGGATAAAATAAAATTGATCATTATTTCATGAAAAACTTCTATGGAAGGGCAATTTTGTAATCAATGCCTAAACAGTTATCTTGAATAAAACGTTCATCTGAATTATAGTCATTATTCCTCGAAAACTAAATGCTTTCCAAAATATTGTCGATAGGCCATTCATTCCCATTTTAGAATTTTCTGGCTATTATTTTAAATAATTGAGTTCTATCTGTATTTGGTTAAACTGTTATGCATGTCATTTCAAGTAGTTTTCTCTATGCTCTATATTTTAATTTGTAAACAGCAATTGCATATGCGTTATGAAATCTAAAGGCTGTAAACAAACTGACAGTGCCATTTGGACAGAATTACATGTAGATATTTTACAATTTTATGTGGTAGTAGATAGATAAGAATCGTAATTACTACAACAATTATTTTTCCTGGATGTGCAGAGGGCTAGGCAGTATGCACCATTATTCAAAACTACTTAGCTCAAATATTCTATTAGTAATGCTCAATTTTAGCAGAAAAAATAGCATATAGAAGCAATTAATATGAATTTACGTCTGAATTTCCATCTGCTTGAATGAAATTTTATGTCCTGGGTATGACTTATGTCGATCTGTTCCAGTTACCATTCGGAGCACTATATATGTGGTTATTTTATGTTATGTGTGCACAAAAGTTGTGTATTGTACTTTATATGCCAAGTTATAGCTGGTTTTTGTGATGGTATTGGTTATAGAGGAAGAGATTATTTTAGAAAAGATTCGTTTGAATATTTAATACTGACAGATATATTTTTGACAGGATTTAATTGTAAGTTTAATGATTTCATTTGTTCCATTTTACCCACACAATATCAATCAGTTTCTCACTCTATCTCACTCACAGTTGTTATTATTTTACGTAACATACATATTATAGAGATACATCCTAATATACACACAAAAAGAAAATTCAATCTTTCTGAGGAAATATCACTGGAAACACTGTGGCATTCACCATAATGGATTAGAGTTATATAATAGTTACGCTATAATATGTATATTATGTTTTAAATGCATTTGCTATGTGCGCTACTACTCCTGAAGACAATTCTGATGAAAACATTAATTTCGGAAGTTAATTACTAACTTATAGTTATGTTAACATAAAAAGACGTTTACACGTGAGTAATAGCCGTTATTATATTTAACCGAAAGAATTTTTACAAAATATATCTACATGACTAATTTTATTAGAGTTAACATATCCGCAGTTAACTTACAATGCTCACAGTTTGAAATTCGCAATACAAGTTGTCGATTACTTAAGGTACAACACAAAACTAAATCTACTGTTAATAGCACACAAAATTATTTCATTTTACAATAGCACACTCTGTTATCTATTCTACAGACTCTTCCATCGCAAAAAAATAAGTACTCAAAATCTAACCCTTTGCAGTTTAATCGTTTTGAAACATAAGTAAATTAAAATCACAAACATTTTTTGCGTATACGTTCTAATAAGCATAATCCATGAGATCCTGAGAAATAAATACTACATAAGTAATTGTAAGTTTATATGGCTCTACTAACATAAATAGAACAATACGTGTTAACTCAACTGAGATATAAGCACAGACAGCATTCCTTGTCGTGACATAGAATATGTGTAATACTTATAAACATTTGACAAGTGCATTATAAGTGAAATGGTTTTATTTGTATCATTTCTGAAAAAATCATTTCCCTTTCTTTGTATTGTAAAGGTACTGACGTTCCCTTTGTCCTAGTGACAACCTTTGAAGTGCATTTGTTGTATAAATCATAACAGAACGAGGTCTAAGTATTCTTTTCCGTAACAATAATACAATGTAGGATTAGTACAGTACAGGTATATTGTAATTACTGTCTATATTTGGTTAGTATACATGAATCAGAGATGTTATGAACATTTTCCTGAATTATTTTGTCCTGTAATAGAGGTAAGTATAGAATACCGATTAAGTACTGAATAATTAAGCGATCAACTACTTAACTAACTCAAACATTGTAACTTAATAGTAACAATACTGATATCAGAAATGGTCATTGGGTACCATACGATCTAATTATTGTAACTACTAATTATATTGTGTACACGCATTTTATGACAAATGCTACTGCAACTGCTACTTACTTAGACAATAATTTATTATTAATGCAAATATCCAACTACTAATTATTCGTGAGTTGTATATCGTGTTTGGTATAGGTAAATCCTATATACGTTTCTATGTACAATCCAGTCAGTTCAATGAGACTTACTTAACACAATTAATATCTGTTCAGACAACGAACAGTTTACTTGTATCAATTATATTCTCTATGTATGTAAATGGTATTACATAAGTAACATTAATTTTACTATAACATTATGGTTACATAATAATTTTGCTATAATACCAATTCAATAACAATCGCAATTTTAAATCTCGATCTGGCTGCTGTGCAACTACTTTTCTATCCTTTCAACATCAATTTACAGAATACAGAATGGCGAAGTAAGTATGTTAGCTATAAGTATATTTGGCTTCCTGAACAAATTGCCTTTTAAAAATTTCTCTAACTAGAATTGCTGAGGATCAAGACGAAGTCCCAGACAGATCAAGATCATTAAGCATGTAAATGTGTTTTTGTTTCTAATTTTATCAAATTTAGTGTGTAATAAGCGTAGGAAGGGAGTCCCGCGTACTTAAATTGCAACTGCATATTCCATTAGGCATGTTCCTAATTGAAATACACTGAATGCGTGAATAGAAAGGATAATCTTACAGTCACCTTGTTAAAAGTAATTAATTAGTTAACACAAAGTGAAGCAGATACAACGGGACGAACTATTTATTCTTATAAGGATATCAGGAATATAGTATGTTTATGTTTACTGTAGTATTATCTAAAGGGATGTACTGTCTACTCATATGTATATGTGGTACAAGTTATATTAAATTCTTGTACAGGTGTACACATTTATAAAGTAATTTATACTCTTATGTAAGACCATGAGATATAATTCCACTTAACCTTTAATGTAATTAATTAAAGTACACCTCATAATTATTATCTATGTACTGCGTCTGTACTTTCACTGTAGAGAAAGTGGGGAAAGGGTCGCGATGGCGTGGCGACGAGTTGGACAATCGCGACATGATTTGAGAGCTCCCTTTCCCATCTTTCTGTAATTGGCTTAACATGATAGTGAACATGAACAGTGAAGAAACAGTATAATATGTAGCTACATACAATGATTTATATATATTTATTTCGTACGTACATATAGCTTCTAGGATATACTACTTTTGTATGTGCCTACAGTATATGTAGGTAATGTATAAACTAGCTGATTATATCTTTGTAAATGTGTTTGTATTTAATTGATGAGTGAACGAGTTAGTGAGTTATTAGTGTTCGTTAGTATACCACAATGTCCATTAAATGTTTTGTATGAATGTCACTGATGGATTATGTTGGGTTAATTGGATTCTATTCATGGTAAAATAATCGTAAATAATAGCATTAGACTGTGTAAGCGTTACACGTAAATTCTAAAGGTGTGTATAGCGTCGAATGCCTGGCATTTAGATAGATATACGTTGGTAAATAAACAAAACATAGTTAATTGGTAAGCAATTATTTATTTACGTCTGTCTGTCTGTTCTTTGTTTACTTATGCATGATGGGACTGCCTTGGCCGTCCTGTTCTGTCCAATGATGTCGAGTTACACTTCACTCTACTCTAACTCTTTAAATTATTCCAAAACGGAAAGTAGGCATACTTAATTTAAAAATACTGTCCTACCTTTCTAATGCGTAACTATTTATTTATTCCAAGTACGTACATAAATGTCTACTTTTGTATTTGTTTTCGTGTCCGAACTGAATTAAATCAACGGTGTGCTTAAGTAAGTACATTACGACATGAGCGATGTTACAGTTAAGTTGTAGTGTATATGTACTATTTATAAGTAAATGTTTCAGTTATTGCATTGCATCAGTATAATATTTATTTGTGTAATTATTATGTATATTTAATCAACTAATGAAATACATACACTTAGGTAGTTTTAATTATCCTTGAAAAAAATGTTCCCGTTGCATTCGGTTGCCATCAAACCCTTTATTATGCCTACATACTGTATTTATTAAAAGTCTAGCAGGTAGTAGGTTTCTGTAATTAATTTGCTTCCTTTCCTTATTTTGGCATGATAGGGTTCGTTTTGTTGGGTTCTGTGCGCTAGCCAGGTAGATCGAAAATTGCTACATATTTTTGTGCACAAAGACAGTAGGATAATTTGTGCAGGTAGTTAGTAATTTGTAAATTTATATAATGTGAAGAGATATAAGCGTTGTCTCATCATAAATTAGTACTTTATATTCATTTCACTCCTCTGATCAATGACAACTACTTAATGTAGAATCAGTTTGCTATTCCTACTCTAAGTACTTCACTGCTCTAGTTTAGGTAAGGTAAGTACAATATGAATATCAATGAATAACCATAATAATATCGTATCTGTGTTTATAGGTATTCGAGGGAGTCAAATCGAATTTCTACTTTCTTCTCTTCTACGTACTTATCTAAATGCTTTTTATACGCGCGCTGATCTTTCTCAAATCCTTGCTTATTCACGTCCTTTTCTATTGTGGATTTACGCCCATACCTGAAAACACAAAAAACAGTACAATAATTAGTTTCATCTATGTAAGAGTAGTTCTTGCCTGCAAACAATAAGTTACTAGTACTACGTCAAAGTACCATTCAATATATTATCTAATGAGTTGGAAACACTAATCCAAGATGAAAACAGGAAATACATCAAGGACATTCTGGCTGAGTGAGCTAATCTCAAATTAAGTCACTCCGATTGCGCAACAAAACTAGCAAAGTGGAAAATTCTGGCGAGCTACACTCGTTCAGTATCAGTATAATCTTCTCTAGCCAACAATAATCAACAAATTGAATAACATACAACTTCACTTAATTCAATCACTATCATTGTGTCTGTATCATAGATAATGTTCTGTGTAATGAAATCTGACTTGGGAGAACAACAGTATCTTATACAAGTCTAAAAATGCGATGGCCTAAAAAATTAACCCAAATAACAGACCACAAAAACATTCAATCAATAAGTATACTGTACTTAATACATTTTATGGTAATTAGCTACTTAAGCATGCAAGTCAGAATTAACTGCCCATACTTATGTAGCTTTTATTTATAAAAGGGCAAATTGCTTCAGTAATCTCAGCAAAAGTCCTTGTACATGTATCTAACTACTACATAAACTTAGCGCATGAAATAGAAATATAGTAGCACAGAAATAAAATAAGCTTAAGACGCAATTGAATAGTCACTCTAAATAGATAAACAATAAGTCAGTCTATAGTTAGATTGGATACATAAATAATCACTCTAAGTATCCTGCGAATGTATACGTACGTTACTGTACTGTGTAATAGAAATCATTTGTTTAGCTTCCCAACGTGATGATGTAGGTGTCTTTGGTCTTTTTATAGGAACATTTGCAATTAAAGTTGTGTAACATAAAGATTGGGAGCTTAACGGTTGATTTGACATGTCGAGTACGTACGTACATAGCAGAGGCAGTTGAGATAATTAAACAATATTGCAAAGAGCAAGAGAGGGAAGTCTGGAAATGTACTGGAGAATGTTGTGATGTAAGTACATTCTGGGAAATTAAGTAGTGGCAGTGGGGAGTCTTTGCAGAAGGAGACAAAGGGAGAAGGAAACAAAGAGAATAATTGGTTTGTTTTTTGTGGTTTGGTTTGGAATTGGTTGACAAACTGATCTGACTCTCGTCTGTGGTCTCCTCTCTAATAAGAGGAGAAAGGAAATTGATATGCTGGATTTCGTGGGAGGAAAGAGTTGAGCTCGGCCGTTAGCCAACCCCACCAATGCATTTCATTGCATCACATTGTCTTGGCTCACTTCGGCCGTTTCCTACACAGTATGTTATCATTGTATGATTGTAATTGTAATGTCAGGGAAGCAAGCCATCATGAAGCCAGGGCCAGGGCAGGGCAAAGAAACTACAACAAACAAAGCAAATAAACAAAGAGAATTCACGTCAGGCCAAACTACCTAATCGGTGCAGACTTACAGTAGTAGAGTCCCATGTAAGTGAAATAAACTGAAATGAACTGAAACGACATGAAATTACATGGCATGGATAAGTAGAGTATAGCACACACATACACACATAATAACGTCAGTGGAATCCACTGGAATGCATGCCTTCTAATGTCTATACCTACATACATACTCACCATTATAAATAGTATACTGACTATACTACACGTATTCCGAGACTTGCAAAGTAATGCATCTATACGTACACGTTCAGCTACAGTATTCAAGCTGCCTGCCAGGCCACAATAATAATGGCAAAATAGTAATACAATTCCAAGAATTTATCCAGAACAATTTTCTACTGCATTATACGAACTGCCGTGCTTCGCCATGCCACATAGATAAGCATTGTTACTTATTATACTTGCATAAGTACGTACATATTGGTTTCCTTCACTCACGTCCATACTATCCCTATCTACTTATAACGAGGCTTATGCGGGGATACAGTCAGGACCTAGACTTTCTTCAGCTAACCAGTGGAGCTCAACGTAAGTATAGCTAGAGGGAAGTCAGAATGCCATTAGTAATCAATAAAACTATTTTTCTGCTTGGAAAGCAACATTTGGATGCAATGCTCCAGAAATGATTTAATTACTTCACGCAGAAGGCTGAATGGCTCAGGAAAAAGTACTTTAGGGAATATTAAATGTACATCATTCATTCCAACAGTGTTTTTATGGATCATTTATGGGGAGGAGGAGGAGGATTCAAAGGAAAAGAGATTGACAAATAAATAAATGGTCCGCTATACAAATGTAGATGCTAAACAAACGCTCGACTTAAGGAGACGGAATACTGGCAGAAGGTATAAGCACAAACAATTTAAATAAGCTCCTTAGGATTAAGTGGCATGGCATGGCCTGACTTGTGAGAAGTCTGCACGAACATAAATACATGTGTACCTCCCTACCTACTGCATAGGTATACATAAATATCCGAGCACACATGCCCATATAGAGATTAGAGTCACAGAACGTACTCGGAGTGTGGAGTCCCAACTGGCTGTACAAAATGCGGTGCCGTCCGGAGAGACTTTGAGAGATGAGACCCTGTTGTCGTGCCCGTAGAGTATTGATATCCGATGACATTTGAGACTGTCCCAAACGTTGACGGTGTAGTCGCTGTAACCAGCAAAGAGGAGGCGGCCGCTGTGAGAAAAGTCCACCGAATTCACTCCGAAGATTATCGACTCTTTAGAGTACACGGCGATCTCACGGTCTGCTCGCAAGTCGTACAGTCGACACTGCAGAAAAAGAAAAGTCAGTAAGCAACAGAATTCTTTTAAAGTACAAAACTGGAGCGTAAAGTAAAAGTGAAGTTCAGTTGTTCGCAGTATGTACATATGTATAAGTCACTTACATAGATTCTCTCCCACTACTCGCTTACCTCTTACCTACGTAATACTCAAATCCAAATCCACCTTACATCTATCAAGGAGGATTTTCTATTTCTACCTACCCAGGGCTATACACATTTATAAAGGAGGTTTACGGGAGCAGAATGAAAAAATAAAGCGGAGAAGAAAAGTAGAAAATTCATGTGTGTCGTATCGCCAATTCTGAGTTCTGTGTTGTCACTGTGGCAGAGAACAGAATACAGACACGACACAATCATGGTTCGCCTCCTCTAATGTAATCTGCAGAAGGTACAGCCAGATCTTCTATCTCTCTCTCTGTGTGCATATAGCAACTTCTTAAATGTGTGTGTATACCAACTTCTTAAATGTGCGCATATAGCAACTTCTTAAATATGTACATACTATACTAGCGCGTGTATTTATGTATGTCTGTCGTTGCATCGCATGTAACGACTTTTCTTTCTTCCCTATCTATTCATACGGAATCTTTCTGATATTGAACTGAAGTTACTCAGATCGAATAGAATCGAATCCACATCACTTCAGTTTGTTCTTCTCCGTGTACCCGTAGATTTCCTCCGTCGTGTCACCGTCACCCAAAGAAGAAACATTTATTTTTACTCAAGACACGTACTCTTCTTCACGGAGCAACTGACTCTAACTTTTTCTCTTCTCTACACTTTTTAGTTCACTCCAGTCAGATCACATCAGACAAATGAAATATCATGCAGGAGCAAAAACAACCGAGTCCGCAGTCAAGAAAACTTTTCTTATCATTTTACAGATACAATTTATGCAGCATTTATTTATATGTGGCAAGACCTGAAAACTTCTGCCATCAGATAACTCTCTATTCGTCTCTATTTACTCCTACCTAATGGTCTCCCGAATAATATACTTTCCCTACAAATCTCTTTATTTACTGCTCTTTGTCAATGAAAAACATAACAGAGCAAGATCCTTTAATCCTTTACAACTTTAAGCACATAAGCTTATTTCTCTAATCTGTTATCGTATATTAATACGTATCACCAGTATATTTACTCTGTAGGTACTACTAACTACAAGTTACACTATTTCCTGCTGTATGTTGTTCAGTCATAAAAAACTGATTAGGTACGTGTACAGACGGGAAAACCCTATGGCAAAAAACATCATACTTCTCCGATTCGCGCTATTATTATCAATGCTATACTTGAATCTGCAGGAGCAATAATTTTTTCGTTTTAGATAAGGATCTCAAGAGCTTGTTCGTCATTTCGTATTTCTTTCCGAGATGATAGATACTACTACTAAAGTTGTCAAATCTGGAGTCAAGCAAGATATTTGTATTAGCCAGCCAACTAGTGTAATGGCAATAATCTGTTCTCCGTCATAATTTCCTTCACATCATACCAGGACTATAGGTACATGTCGTTTTTATAAATAAGCAGAGCACACTAATAAGTTTGAACTGATGAAACGGAGAGCTGACGTAGAAATGGAATCGCATTTATCTGACGGGACTCATCTCAACGAAAAAACTCATCTTCAAGCTATCACAGTACATTAGCGCAATGCAATGACATAGTTAAACAGAAGTGTGTCTGCGTGTAGAAGTGTATTGTATTTGTGCCGCATCGACTCTACGTAAATAGCACGTTGAACAAGATTCGCTTGCGAGAGACACAGATTAGACTGTAGTAGAAGTGTTTGTACAGGAGTAGTAATAATACACATGCAAAGTTAGATATCTCACTTCTGCTTTTGCTCTACAGTGTCACTAGGCATTTGAGTTTTGCAATTCAGTTCGAGTTCGGCTTGACTGTAAAGCAGAGAAACGCAGCTGTTTAATTTGTCAAGTCAAAGAGACTCGAATGTATGGAGAGACAGCCAACCAACTCACAAAGACAGAGAGTGCTTTTAACATGTGCATACTTACTTTACACAAACACACGACAGAACAGATACTAATACTTTATTGCAGAATGCTAATGACAATATGCTTCCAATTCTAATATCCATAGACTCAAATTCTGTTTCGTAATAAAATATTAGTTTACGTAAATACCCACTTACAGGCTAACTCTGAACGACCACGCTAATTTATATCAAACCAGGCACTTGTTTTCTCTAAGCACAACTACTGCATCACGTAATAACGACTTCAACGATATAAAACCATTTTTGTGTAACCAATTTAGTTAGTTTACTTTCCTTCAAATTTATGTACCCATTACGAAGATCTATTACGAAAGATAACTGCCTATACGTTAGCTACCTAGTCATCACAAATGTTTTACATAATTTCCAAAGGGTGGATAATATTTTTTACTTAAGCCTACAGTTAAGTTCTTAAGTTAATGTTCATTTAGATAGTTTTGTAAATAACTATACCAAATGTAAATTCCTCGTTTATGCCTACTTAATAAAAATTGTCATTCAAATCAGTTTACACTTTTTTCTTTGCCATTAATTTTACATGCCTCAGTTTAGGCCACGGTCATTACTACCCACAAAGAAGTCAAACTAAGTGACAAAACGTATCGCATTGATCTTTACAATATTATCACTTGGCACTGTTGACACTAGGCATCAATCTTACTGATGAAAGGTAGTGATAATACAATAGTCTTTTACGGTCAAAACAAAAAAAATTATTTGGTTATTGGTACATATTTCCTGTCTACACATTGCACGAATAATTGTTAAATGTGAATGTGCAAGTGAAGTGAGTTTTCTCAGACTTATACTATAATTTTATTTAAATAACGCACAATCCCAAGAAAGGCATTTTTACTGCAAAGTTTTCCTAGGTATCCGGTCTTTGGCGAGAGTGTGGAGTACGTGAGAGAAAGCAATAAATATAACTAGTCAAAACATAAACCTCACCGTGGCATCATCGGAACCCGTAGCAATTGCATCTCCACTCGGATGAAACTTGACAGTGTTGATGTCACTTTCGTGCCCGTCGAAAGTTTGGACGCACTGTCCCGTCCTCATATCCCAAATTAGAGCCTTTTTGTCGCAGCCCTGAAAGACATTCATATGCATTAAAATAATGTTGAAATAAAACACTCTGTCTTCAAGTTCCTTGCAATTGCATTCATTACAACGAACCAGAATGTTGATAAAATAACTAGCCAAAGGCAGTGTGAGCAAAGCTGAAGTATACTAAAAGTTCTTTACGATGTCACATTAACTTTCACTGGGATTTCATCACATATTTTTTATATACCTAGATAATAAATGTTACAAATGAAAACTATTTTGTCTATGCAGCTGCAGTTACGTTTAGAGGTTACAGAGGACTGTACCGCTAATTAAGAATTGCAAGGTTATGTCTCTCAAATACGGCATCCGACTAGATATTTACTGGCGGACTGTATTTACGGTTACGGTGGACTTTATCTATCTATGCAATTTTGCCGTGTTGAGTTATAGAACATACATAAGTATTATACATGCATTAATACCTATATAACTATATATGTTTATGTTTGCCTTTTTCATTTCAGATTGATAGAAACTGTACCAGCGTAAGGGACAAAATGGTTTTAAATGCCAAGATGTTGCTTACTTCATAATAATTATTAACTAGATATAAACAATGCAATTTACGCATACGTAAATGCAAGTTTACACAGTGCATTATGAAAGGTCAGGTCAAGTATACAACAAACAAAACAAACCACTTTTGAAGCGGCAACTAACCAGAGTAAGTAAAGGCAGTCAGTAAATAAAGTCCGCAGTAAATACTGTCCTACAGGACATATCAGCCTAGATTCCTCAAATACAATGGGCCTAGCCTTGGATTCATTTGCAGTTTACCAGCTTTCTTTCGACCTTCCTTTAGCCATGTATAATTAATTACTTAGGGCCAGTTACTATGCAGCTTTTAAAACTAGAGATAACTTAGCTAATTAAATGACTCCGCAGTTTTGTGCTATACTTAAATAATTATAATGTGTACAGAAATAGCATATTAATGAATTTCTTACTGCTGAGACAAAAGTATTTCCATTTTCTTGAGGAGCTAAGTCGAGTGACATGATGTCACCACTGTGGCCGTGGAAGCTTTGTAATCTCGAACCAGATTCGACATCCCATAACGCACAAGTGCTATCACCACTACCACTCAAGATCTGCAAATTTAAAATATCATTTCCTTGCATGCATTAAAAAGATAACATCATAAAGACAAAATACTTCATAATTGTTTGCTTCCATTCGCCATTCCCACTAGACATACATCATAATTGGATTAAAATGTTGGAGGAAATGCAGTAGATAAGCTATGGCTTATGACATATATAAACTATATTCTGGTAATTTTGTGGGATTGTGTGGGAGGAAGTATCGTATACGTATTCAATTCATCATACGATGGGTTCATGAATGGGACTATGAGACTGACTTTCATATTGTAACTCACTTATTTTTATTATATGAGAATGAGAAGATTCTGGAGGTTCTTATCCGAGAAGTAATACGTAGATGCTCTGAAAGCAGCGAGGAAAGAAAATTGATAGAATTACTGAAGGAAAAATTACTGTGTTATTCCCATTGAAAACTGGATTTCATTGTAAAACTGAATTACCCTAGAGAAAACAAAGAAAGTAAGGGAAAGTGGATTTCTTGTGGACTACTTTCCATGGACCACTTATTTGAAGCCCTGAATATTGAATAGGGATTTGTTGGGCTAAAATGATTTTGGTTGGAGCGTAAGGCGATAGGTGAGACTGAATAATGAAGTTACCTGATAGTCTGAGTTCGGAAGGAATGTACAGCAGGCAGTGTAAGAGGTGTGAGTTCCTACAGGTTTTTTCCGTTGTGTCGCTTCATCATCGAGAGACAGAGGATACACCGTCACCTTATTATCCAAGCCACTGTTAAAATTAAACTATAAATTAGTGAATGAACTGTCTTTTGCCTGGAGCAAGAGCTGCTTGCTTGCATATCGAATATCTGTCAGGTCTGTGTGGCTGATTGTGTGTCGTGTGAGCGAGTTCAGTTGACTCGAGTTGATTCATTTCTTGTCCTCTCTTACAAAGAGCAAAGTTAAGTTAGATTGGAATTGCCAACATAGAGAGATACAAGGGAGGTACAATTGACTACGATGGGCTGAAGAGACAATGCAATTGAGAGATTCCATGGAATAAGTACACAGAAGAGAAAGGAGTCAACTTGAGTCAAAGTTAAATCCAATAATGAAATCACTCTGTGTATTCTACTGTAAAGTTAAGTCACTTGAATACAAATACTACCTTATACCAGACTTTCCCCGACTCCTTCATTCACTACAATTTAATTAAGTTTACAGAAAACAGATATACCCATCCGTCTCTAGTATAAATGCAAATATCTCATATACATACATATGTAAAGCCCTATAGACCTCCTCATCACCCGCCTCTCTTCACAAAATTAAAACTCCATTTCCAATGTCTATGTTTCAACACTTCCATAACTTATACACAAAATTCCCTTTCCGTGGCACTTTCAAGTTTTCCTGCTTTCATTCCATCATACATTAAGGGGGGGTCCACAAGCGTGTAGTTCTACTATAATTCCGTTGGAGCCTCAGTACACTGAAATTCCAATAAAAAAATGATGGGTTTGTCCAAAACACTATCATACCCCATTTACATTTGTGTCGCACTAGTCGCTAATTCTGTATCAGTATGTAGTGCCATGTAATACCGATACCCATGCAATAGAACGGTCATACCAATGCGACATCTACGTACGGATACTCGAACTCGCAGTTATTGCATGTAAACTTTGGAAATTACAGGAAATAATTTTCGAAATTTGTTTACCGTGAATCTCCACTTCTACTACAGTTCTAAAATGTATTTTTGTTAAGCACTAAAATTTTGAAATTTTTCTTCCATACTAATCCCAAATATTCTTAGCTTTTTTAAAGCCATCGCTCTTTTTCGTAGCTATCGAGATCTATTGACAGGAATGAGCACAAGTCTAGCTGTAGTATAAGAAGCTACCTTAACACTTTCTGACTCATTCTTTATTAAGAAAAACATTCGGACAGTGTCATATTGTACTTGTGCAGTGTGAAACGATGCACTTCAGGAATGCTAATGATTCCGTATTACCATATAAATACGTAATAGTGACCATTTCAAGAATAGTAAACAATTGATTAAAGCTTTTGAAGTGCAATCACGATTTCGAAAGCTCCTTCAGAAATCCAAATGTGCAGTTCTTTCTGCACAAAACAGTATCTACTGAACATCTACTGTAGCTATTCACTTTTCCTTAATATGCAGCGTGATTGAAATTCTAAGCTAAATAATTATTCCTATTTGTTTGAAAATGCATACATACTATATCTGATACAAAATACATATTTACTACCCCCAGAGTATCTTTGTGTGCATACTTTCATGCTACAATATTCTCGGCCCTGGTTTAACTATATCTTATTCTTATATGAATCTTGTCTTTAGTACGTTTTTACATATCGCTCGCATTCAGACAACACAGCAAGCATTTTTGTGCATAAATGAAAGAATCGACAACCAAAGATTTCTGAAATAATGCCCGAGAAAACCGATTTTTCTCAACACAACGAAATTACACCTTTATATTTTTGTTTTTCATTTTGATGTGGTATTCAAATGAGCAAAACGATTACAGATATTTCTATTCCATTGGTATTCTTGTCATGGTACGTTAGTGTAATAAGTACATTTAACAGTTTAATATCAACTTTCCAGATATTGACTTCAATTTCAGAAAATACGCTTCAAAATGAAAACCAAAATTACAAAATAACCGCAATGGTTGGTCGAGTTGGAAAGATAAATTGGAACTTTTGAGGTGCAATAGGGCAGTATCTCTTTACGGTTTTCGCAGAAAAATTCCATGGTATCTGAAACGAGAACCAGAAACGCTTACTGTCTGCTTACTGTGTCTGGAAACGCGTTATATCACGGAATATATCGCCCTGATTCTTGAAATACCACGGCTTAGTCTATATACATCGTTGGTGTGGCTGCTTCGTCATAGACATTGCTGTAGATTGCAATTTGGTATAGTTATATGCACTGGTAAATATGTCAATTATGGATAGAGGGAATTGCAGGACAATAGACTGGCCATCTTTGAAATAAAGTTGATACCTATTTATGGGCAGGGACATTTATTTGTCCATTAGGTTATTAATAGGAGTAGGGATTCATGTTGGAGCTGTTATCGTCAGACGCATCCGTGACAGAGCTCTTTCTTGACATTTTTTCTTAGAGCGATATAAAGTCCATTATAGGTAAGTAGGAGGCACTTTAGGGCATTCCATTAGCAATACAATACTCTTAAGTATAAGGGGATTGTGTGTCATCATCGGTGGCTGGTAATCGTAATCTATCATAATATAATACGTTGACCTGTTACATACACCTAGGCTGGTGGGAGTCTAGGACTGTCTAGAGGAGCTATAATATCTGCTATCTACAATATTAATGAATTGCTCTAATAAGGCAAGTATAATAATAGTTTGTGTGTTTTAAGTGTTCTGCGTTGGCTGTTAGGTAAGTTGACTTTATTGCGGTGGAAAGTAATTAAATGCTAACCCGCAAGCGATCACAGTTCCAGAAGGACCATAAGAACAGGCCATGACCCACGTGGTGGGCATAGCCAGGGCATGTTCCTTGTTCGTCGTGAAAGCATCCCAGATGATTACTTTGCCGTCCTGGAAGAGAAAGAGAGAGAAATCAATATTATTTCCATTGACACTTTCTCGGGCTTAAGTTAACTTCACTTCACTAATATCGCATCAGAGAAGTAGACAAGAAAGTCCAAATCGAAGGAACTCACTGTCTGTGTCTTTGGCATGGCATTGCAACTCAACTCTCTGGGCTAAATGTAGACAAGAGAAAGCTGGAAAGGCTGGGCCACACCAAGTCAACCATCGTATCGTGCATGGAGGAATTCCAATAATTCCTAAAGGGATCTTAACATCACGTTTTCTATAGTCTTAAAACTACGTGCTGAAAATAATATAATCTTTTTTACTTTACATTTGCCTTCCTTCTTGCTCTTGTTCTCTGTGTGTGTCGAGGAGCAGATTGGAGGTAGCCGGGCCTTTTCCTCCCCTTTCTACCCATCCCACTCCTGCGGTGAACTCTACCTCTACATACAACTCTTTTATTTAGCTAAAAAACTTTTGCAAATCATTAAATAAACCAAAGGGCTACGCTCCACCAACTTTACTAATATGTACAGGGTAACCAACATAATACACTTTTAACGCCCCTGCATGTTCCCATGTTTGTCAACTGCACTAAAACTATCCCCGACAACTTCTTTACAACCTTTCTTCCTTTGTTACCGCACTAAAATAAATTCCTCCAAAAATTTTCTATCTTACCACATGCTCTTTAATATCACGGCTGGCAGATTTTATACGACTCAAATTTTAGGCGATTTACGTAATTTAATTCGAAATACGTAAAACACTTAAATTCATCATCAAATCATCACTCAAAACAAAGAATACCAAGAATACAAATGATAATCGAGAACAATAGGTCATAGGCAATACTAGTCTCTTTAATTTTACTCAGTTTAAAAAAGAAGGGATAATTATTAAATTCAATTTTCTTCAGATCACACAGTGATTTGAGAGGGACTATTTCTGCTATACATGTTTTTTCCGTCTTCTTGTCTCCATTTGCGATCACAAAGCCATGTAAATGAATTATAATGCATTAAT
>JABASH010000961.1:0-30962 GCA_019776445.1 Tomocerus maximus
TGAGCACATTAGTGTAGTGGCAATTAACACAGTAGCTATATACATTAGCCATTTATCATTGTGTGTTGCTAATTAGTATTTGGTTGGACATATTTGCTATTTATTGAAATAGGGACAATAATGAAGTATGTAAAGGTCCTAATTGTTTAAGAGTAAGATCATTGCACAATTCTTGGAAGAACGTTTCAAATTTGCGATGTAGATTTCACTATGTCCCTTCAAAATGTTCCTATTTATATTATTGTGAATTATGTCAATGTCAATGTAATTAATTGGGATGAAAAACATAATTGCAATATATATTGAAGTGCAGATGTCATTTTTTGCAGTTGGTAATGTCAATAAATCAAAATGTTGTGTAAGGATTTGAATAATGTGTTTCTTAAAAGAAAATATTTTCTATTCATTATGCAAATGTAAGATGCATTCTAGATCATGATTGTGTACTAGTGTCTAGTGTGTGTTTGGTAGACTTAGTGAAAAGAGGGTCTAATTAAGCATTTAATTATTTTCATTAATTTTGTTTGTCAGAGTCGCACATTAGTAGAATGCGGGCAAGGTTGAGTTAAGATGGGATGTATTTTAGCGAGGGTTGCACGTTTACAATATTACGCAGGAGGCATTCGAGAGCATTTAGACAAGAGTATATAAAGACCTATATAAGATAGATCCGGGTCGTAAAGAAGGTAGAGTCGTGGATGCATGGGTTTGTTGTGTGTGCTACGCAGATTTTGTCAAGTGATGTTGCCTAGAGTCATGTGTTTACAATGTTCGTTAAGAGAGTTTAGTTTGTATATGGTGACTGGAGTGGGCTATGCTTAATTCTGTTTAAAATCCTAATAACTCTTATTCAAGCGTGGAGATCTCCTTGCACCCATATCATCTTAGTTTGTTTATATTGGAGGATGAGGGAAATCCTGTTGGAAAAGAAACAGGATGAATAGTCAGCTTGATAAGGATGGCTGTAGTCATGAAATGGGTAGGTGTAGTTGTAGCAGCGAATAATGTAATGTTAGGTGACTAGTAATAAGCAAACTTCCTCTTTTCAAGTGGAGGTTTAGAATTTTCAAGGAATGAAACGAAGAAGGGGCCGTTTTACGTGATACTCTCCTTAATTTCGCTTTTATTCGTTTACTCGAATTTCTTATATAAATAGTTAGCATGTGTAGGACCCGCACTACTGGTGTGGAGACATAGTGAGGTCTATAGCTGGGCATAGATGGATTCAATACAGATGAGCTTACTTTGCAAATGACACAGCTTAACTTAAGCTGAGCTGAGGTATAGGAGATTTATGCACACAGAAGTATTCAGTTGGTAGTGTAAATTTTCTCTCCTTTCCTTGATTATTCTCACAAAATAATTAATTTCCCTGGAGCAATAAACTTTACGTGATAATTGTAACCGAAGAGTAATATAGTGTTTCAGGTTTTAAGAGACTGCCACTCTTCTCTATTGCTTTCTCATTTTCTCATTCAGAAAAGGCAAGAAATCCCAGCTTACTTACAACTCACAACAGTATCGAGTTATATCTACTGATCCTAACTCATACCTGGGCTGGCTACCCGCGATAATTCTTATTCTCCTATTTATATGTTCTTTTTCTGTTACCTATCCCTGTACTGCTAAATACTCTTTCTACTGAAAATGTATACAAACTTTCGCCAAATCCTAATTGGTTTCTATTACTTCTGCTTCAGTTGGTGTGGGCAAGGCCGAGGTATAATCACACTTCTATGAATTGCTCACTTTCCGTTAAAGAAACTTTGGACAGTTTTGTTACAATGAACACTATACTCTACTCTACCCTTCGTCAGCTATTACACAACCCAAATGTTCTTTTATGTCTCTCGTAACGAAGACAAACAGCACTCTGTAATGCTAAATTATTATTTCGAATCTGTCTAATATTATCAGTGAAGTTTGTAACGAACCTGCTAACTATAGAGTGGTAAGAGCACATACAGTCTTCATCCTTTTCTATACTTCTATTGTTCTACGCTAATGCTAAATGTAATTTGTTGTGTAATAACTCCAGTTTAGTCAGGTTTCCTAGAATTATTCCTCATGAGACTCCAAACTGTATGGATGAATTATTCCCAAAATGCTTTGATACAGAATGGATAGGAAAGAAAAACATTCTGGGTATACAGAAACAAAAAATCTAATTTTTCAGTGTCTATTACCCACTTAACATTCCAACTTCATACTTTGACATAGACAAAGCCTGTTTAGCGAAAAAATGGGCATTTTTTCGCTGTTTCAGGCTATTTCTTTGTACATGATACTTTGATGACCTGTGCATGTATGTATATTTTATTGTCATCATGTTCTGAATTGAATATCTGCGGAATTGTAAGTAGGACTTAAAAATAAAGTAATCTTTAATTTTAGAATGTCTCTTCCCGGACATATGTAAAAGGTTCTAAATTTTAAGACGTTTGAGCAACAGATTCCAAAAATCAGGCAGGATTTTGTATTTATTTGTATGATTTCTGTCTTAGAAAGCCACATTAGGGATAATTGCTGTTTGCTAAAAAATAATGGTTCTATTGCAGTTGGAACTGTTGAAAAAAGTAGTTCAACTCTGATGAGCATTAAGTTGTGTCGACTGGAAATCAAATTTCTGTTTTTTTTTGAAACTATTGCACCACGTATGTGAAAATTAGTGAAAAATTAGAGTATATGGCTGGAGAAATAAATGCAATGAAGTGAGCATTAAGAAATGCCCATTTTGAAAGGGACGGAATGGCGAAATGGTAAGTTTTGTGTAGGTGTTGATTGGCTGTTCATTAAGACATCGGAAATGAGTGATGATGAGAGGGAGGAATGGAAAACTTCTAATCAGCTCACATCCAACATGGTAACATCAAAGTGCGCTCTGTTTCCTTCTGCTGCCAATGTTGTTCATGTTAAGTAGATCTTTGAGGGGAAGTTAGTCCAAGAAATGTTCTTGATAGGTACAAACTAATAATGCGTCCTTAAAAGCACGTATAGTATAGCACGTTTGCAATTTTTGCTCTCTTGTCCAGAACATCTCCAATCTCCACCGCTAATACAAAGTACGTTTTCTAATTCTTCTGTATACATAGAAGCAATAGAAAATGATGTTATTTTGGTTAGACAAGAAAATCGAAGGGAAGAAAGGTTGATTTTCTTATCTATGGCTATAAATTCCTGTGTAGTAGATATACCCATGTATAATAAGTATTATTAGTATTCTCTAGTATTGTTAGAAGGGTACTTGAGTCACTTACTTATTTTCTGTCAGTTTAGATCTGGTTAGCCAGTTCATGTCCAATCGGTCAAGCTGTACTTATATATATTATACATACTTAGCAGTACCTATAGCAGTATACATTAGTATATAGGTTTTAGATGGTAAAAGTAAAGAAATATGTTGTGTGAGTTGGGCAGATAGTTTTGGGTGTGCAGAGTCAAGTATTGTGTGTTGTATCGTTGTGTAAATTGGAGTGTATATAGAAATAGTTAGATAATGTGAAAGTGTTAGTATGAAAGTTAGGCGTGTGGTATGGTAGCCTGTCGGTGGAGTGTATGAGGAAAGTAGGGATGGGAAGGCGATGATTTATCGTACAGTTGGGGGCTTCCTTTGCCAATTACGATGGAGAAACGTGTGAATTTACTCAACCAAAAGACCCCACAAAGTTCTCATCTCTCTTGCTACACTTGCTTCGGCATTAGTTAGCTCTTCGCTTCTTGTCGGAGATGCCCGCCTGCCTTTCTTTACTTTCTCTGTCTCTAATGCCATTCTCTATTATATTGTATTAGTGTTTCTGGCCGAGGAGTCTCTGTAGGTATATTCATAGGAGATAGACAGTTAGTTGGGAGTGTAAGTTTAGTGTGAGGTAAAGACGAAAACTTAACTCTGAAATTGTTCGCCGGAAAAGTTATATAAATGGTTGTAGTTTAGTTAGACTGAATTGGATGCTGGTGGTGGCGACTCCTTCATCTGGCGGAAGAAGAATGAGAAGAAGAGGTAAAGAAAAGTGCGTGTGGCCACACCAAGGCCACACCAGGTTTTATTCCATTCAATTCAACCCAGCAATTTGTGCTAAAGAGTCCAAAAGAAACCTTTCTTTTATAGCCAGAGAGAAAGAGACAGTGTTTTCCGAGATACTGGCATTTAGTTAGTATCTAAGTAGACGGAGGTATCTGTATCTACATTATTATACCTCGTAATACTCGCATGGGTTAAAACTTCAAACTAACTAGAATAGTTCACCAACTGTGTATAGTCCATATGTACGGAGAAAACAGTAAGTAACTACACAGATCCCATCTTATCGTCTCCCGTTTGTTTCTTTTCAAACCAAGCGAGAATTATCGCTATCACTATTGAATTCCTTAGATTTAAAAGTTGTATAACTATAACTTTGGTTTACTCCTCTGATCCAAGTAAACTCAACTAAATCCAATCTTGTTTAATGATGCCATTTATCTGTATTTATTTTTATACTATTTTACGTAGCAGAAAACTTTCTCTACTCATTCACTTCAACCGGAATATCTTCCTAGCTCCAGATAAAACGTAGTAGTTGTATAGAGTAACTAGTAAATACTAGTCTATACTAAGTAGAGACTACGATAAGTAAAGGATTGAAATTGTAGCATGTAGTATGCATCTTACATTTAAGTGTTATTGGACTATTTGTTGATCTCGTATTTCGTTTTGAAAAGCCTGTTCTCTAACACTCGGAGGAAATAACTTTAATTTTATTATCCCAGTCAATTATCTACATTCATGTATCCATACCTAACCAATGAGATTCCATTTGGACTACAGAATCATTTTCCTTCAAGTTCGGAGGGCAAACTCGAAAATCATCAACTACGAAAGAGATTCTTCCGAATGTAATAAGTTTATGAACTGTGTATGTGTGGATGATGATATTATTTTCACTGCGATACAACTCACATTGTAGAGTAATAGGAGCTTGTCCTGGAACCGAATGATTCACTTTATGGTCGATTTTAGTAGCTGCATCCATTTACATAGCCTGTCTGCCATCATAAATAAATTCCGCAAAAGGCAATGAAAATGAAAACCGGGAAGAATAATTTGCTCGTCTCTCCATTCTCCTTTCACATTCGTGGTTTTTAGCTACTTAAGAATTTTGGCAGTAAATACATACGAACATTAGGCACTAGGTAACATTACTGTATTGTATTTATATTTATAGCTCCTCCAGTTATATGAGATGGGCTTTTTACACTGAATATCCTCCATATATGCAAATCCTTTCCATAACATAACACACACATAAACGTATACTTTACACGTTTCCCTTCCAAGAAGAACAAAAACCTTGGATTCTATTTTCTTCTTCTACACGTACATATCTCTAATGTTTTACAAGTAGTCGAGTAATGTAAAACTTTTTATTATTATGTTAACTGAGAGCCATGTTCGGATGGGTTTGGCACAGACTTGCTCGGAAACAACAGCGTAACTAAATAAGGACTCTTGAAACATAGATGGGCCAGGGTTACTATAACTTTTAAGTTCCTCTCTACCTATTTCATGCACACAAAAAACAGGATAGCTGACTTATGTACTTAACTTACACACAAATGAATGCTGTACTTGTTCAGACCCGAGACGCGCGCTTTCTCCTCCTAATGCTCTAACTCCTTCTGAATATCCATAATAGCTACGGCTAGTTACTTGAGACTTCTTCTTACATTCTTCTATCTGTACAAGCAAAATTAAAACAAAACTTGAAGAGAGACAATCAAGAAGATGTCTTCCACTATCTTCCCTATCTAAATCTCAGCATTATATCTACGGGACAACCATGTCTCTCTCGTAATTGAATATGCTCCGTTTTATTAATCACGTGTAAGATAACACTCCCGACTAAGTGGATAAAGTCAAGTTTCCTATTCACAACCAGGGCATCAAATGAAATACGACATAGACGTAGTTACTGGTAAACCGTTTTACAAACTAATCCTTCTTTCTCAACAACTTAAATTTTTAAACTTTAATTATCTCACTCTTAAAATACCTACTCTACTATTTTGGCCAAATTGGTCCTCATTCATGATAATTAATTTTACAATAGTATTTTTTCAAACATACTTTCTATGCAGATTGTAGTTTTAAAGGTATTTTCGTCAGCTATGCCCATTTTTCAAAAAGTTGTCACAATTTAGGCCATTATAAATTTGGACACGTATTAGAAGTACAAAACGAACTAACTAACCTCTGGCTACTGAAAGTATGATAATCAGCACAAAAATGTGAATTTTCTTTGCTGACTATGAAAAAGCTGATTTGGTAAACTTCTTTGGATACGACTTTGGTTAGGGTTAGTACATCATCTCCAGCTAAAGTTGAATGTTGTCCGATAAGACAGTATGAAGAGTAAACTGTAAGGAATAAGTATAAGGGAGGACGGTGGAAACGGAGAAATGGGCGATGAGATCTGAGTTAATGCTTAATGCAATGCACTGTAATGAATATGATGCTATATCGTAATATATTATTGCTAATTATTGTGCTGCTCTGCTGTTGCACTCATTTCGTGTTGATGCCTATGTTTACATTGCACTGCACTATAGTGCGTATAAGTGTAATTGTGTACATGCATCGATAAGACAGAGCAATAAATTGTAGGAGTGCAAGCGAAGAAGTAGAAATGCCCGTAGTCTTTGCTATCGTTCAGGGACGTGTTAGACAGGGAGATAGCCAGATCTAAAATTACGGAATGGTAAAGCGAGACAAAACACAAAAATAAAATTAAATCTGTGGCCCTGCATTTTTATTACATATTACGTTGTGCAAGATAGGCGAGTTAGGTCTCTTGCTCCTAATTGGAGGAAGGGAGGGAGACAGGAAAGCAATGGATAAATTCTGGCTTCCTTTTAGTATGTATTAGCTTAACTGGCACTCGTTACTACTTACTAGTTAACGATAAGTTTATTAGTATGCTTTGTGACGGCACTATACTATTTAGGGTACCTAGATGATTACTGCCATTACAAATTACAATTGTACTCTCCAACTCTTGGTCTAACAATCTAGGGGCGGTGTGTGCAAGTTCCTAGACAAAGTCTGCAATTAAACTTTGGCTAAAATATATTTTTACGATTCCGAGATAAAAATCCAATTTTAAAAGAAGCCCGACAATTTTCATAATACTAAAAAATATTACGCATTTAATGAGATAAACTTTCTTTCGCTACCTTCCCTACGCACTTTTCCAAAACTAAAGGACCGAGTTTATTTCTTTGTTAAATTGTGGACTATGTACAGACACTCCTTTAAAAATCTACATGATGCTATATGTAGAGTGTTATTCTGAAAGTTTGACAATTTCATCAAAGAGAAATATGTTGTACAAGTAGTAGATGTGATTTTGTTACAGTTTTTTCATATTATAGTCAGTCATTCTGAAGAGAAGCTGGAAAATTAAAGAAAAGGCAGAATTTTGTAGTTTTGGTGAGGGAAAGTGGTATAGAGATAAGTAAGTGGAGCCTGAAGGCATGATTTATCGGCTGGCATGTCCATGTCGACAAAAAGGCGAACAAACTGGAGTCGAGTTGAGATGAGAGTTTGCAGAATGTTGGCAATGTGTGCCAATTTAGTGGTTTCGCCTTTCTTCCGCCGTCTCAAGAAGTCAAGAAAAGTCTTTAGAAAAGGCAGGTTTTGGTTGGTGGTGCTAGGGCCATCACCAGCACAGAATTAGAGTGAAGTGAGAAGAGGAAACACAAAGAAAGTTGTTAGAGATGGAAGTTTTCATTTGGAAAGGAAAGATGAGAAACTCAATTCGTCTGATGTGAGTGTGAGCTACATTTGGCCAAGTTAAACCAAGTCAAGCCAAGAATGAAGAAATGTCAGACAAAGAGTTCTGTCAAGTTGGGGAAAGGTGCTAAGCATTGAAATACTACGTGGCTACTTTCGTAGTATAACAAATATAGATTTGTATGTGGCACCCGCAGTCGGGATACAGGAGTGTGTGCCATAAAACAAATGCCAAAAGATAGATATATTAGGAACTACTCTATGTTGGCTCACTGTCTGAGTCAGTAGTCAACACCAACAAAGCTGAATGTGTTGGTAGGGTTCGTTGTAACCCGTAAATCACATTTTCAAAAAAGTCAGAACCGAATTGGGTGAGAAAAGAAGGGAAATGAGAAAAGATAATCAATATTCTTTGCGGTTTATTTGACCAAGCAGTTATTACTTATTCCCTGACTTGCTTTATTTCCCTCTTTTTCCAATGTCTTTTTTTCCTTTCCCTTCATCCTTTGCACACAACTGACTTACTTAAGAGTCCAATGAAGTAGACTTTCCCCCAACGTTTTTGGCTTGTCTTGATGAGCCTTTGTTGTTGCATCTCTTTCTCCGTCGCTCCTTCAAACTTCCCTTTCTTTGCTTTTCATTTCACACACTCAAGAGTTCAGATCATCTACTTACACCTCCGAAAAATCTAATATCCACCATTTTATACGCTTCATCTGCCATAATATTATATTTCTTTCCTCTATTTACTCTTTTCACGCTATAAGATATCCTTCGATATATTTGCTCTAGATAGATACAACGGGTAGAACTAACAATCAGATATTTTCCCCATTGATTGTCCTTACCTAACAAAGACTACACTCTCTTCATACCAAATGAGCTAAATTTTCGATTGTTCGCCCGTCCTTTATTTTTCTATATTGATTTGCATAATTTCTTTAACATTGTTGCATGTAGGTAGGTTGAGTTTTTGTATTTCTGTGTCTAGATTTCGCTTGGGTGTTAGAAATTCATGGTCTGCCCTCGAATTTTCTGCAATAATGAATAATATTTTTCGGTTGGTGTGACGGAAAACGTGTTATGGGCTGTAAGAAGTTTTCTATAAACAAACGTAAGAAGTACATGCACATATGTAAGTAGAGTTCCCCCATAGTAATCAAATAATAGAAAACAATGGTAGCTATTCTGAAATACCAAAAGATGTGAGTTCACGTAGTTATTTTGCTTATGGAGTGTAGGCGTCGGTACGTGCTTGATTTGACGGGGCAAGTGTTTCGGTTGGCTTTGACTTTGGAAGTCTTGCTTTTACCTCGTTTAGTGTCCGTCTTCTTTCATCTCATATAAGAAGCCAATCGAAAATAGAATCCACCCCACATAGACATGACATCACATCCCCTTTTATTTTATTTTATACTTACTTTACGTTTACGTGCAATGCTCTTCATCGCTAACTTGACTAGTCTGAAGCTTAGGTAGATACTTTACGTTTTAGGTCTACGCAGAACTGGCTTAGCGTTTCTTTCTGGCTTACATTATATTAGAGTCTGTAGATTAGGTACACACATAGGAAAAGTTGCAGATCTCACAATTTATTCTGACAAATGGGAAACCGGCAGACCTTTGTGAAGAAAGCCCCTCTCCTCCAGCGCGTCTCTATTCTCTTCCGTTTCTCCCTCCTCTTATTTAACTCCCGTTCCCTTTTGGTTTTCGTTACATTGCATTACTGTGCTTTAGTCACATCAGACCAAGTTACTTTCTATCCGTATGTTATTTCTCCTTTAGAAACCTTCGTTTTCTTCCTCTCCTAGTTATCGTAGGATAACTAAATTACCGTATTTTAGATACGAATCCAAATTTTTGTAGACTTCCCCTCCCTCTTCATGGCTTTGGTGCAATCCAAGAAATACATACATGCATCTCCTATGCTATTTGTACACAGAATATATAGACACTGGGTGTTCAAACTACTAATGGAGGCTATAGAAGCAGTTTCGATTTTATACCTCCTGCTCTATAGTGGCTATTACCTTCTATGACTTATTTTAGGAGGAGGAAAGGTAGCTTTGAATGTAGATTTCCAAATCCCCTGGCTCTACTCATCTAAATCTAAAATACCCGAAAACAAAATGCACATTGCTCACGAGAAGAGCAACCGGGGCAAATGTACGTATTTGCATCAGTCAGTTAGTAAAAGGCTTCCCAGTCGTTTCAACCTCAAAAATTACCTCTATTCAGAGTACAATACGTAGAAATAATTTGTGTTTTGTTCCCAGCTCTCCCTCTTGATTTTCCAATTTATTTCCATTTTCATACCGCATGATCACTCTATTCATTCGTAGTATGACATCAAAAATATGGCTGAATTTCCTTTGCCCTCACATAACAATAAATCCTTTCTGTTCTTGCCCAATGTTTATTTTCTATATGTCCTCGCCAGTGGCTATGCAAATAAAGTGTTCCGTACACAGACTAAAGACCTCGAAACAAACTTTTAATTGTTTTCACGAACATAATGCAAATTTTTAACGCAAATACCAGCAATAAAAGCAATTTCAGTGAATTAGCTTATGTTAGCCTCTTTCACTATCATAAAATTCATGAATATTCCAAGAATTTTGAAAATATTGCAACTTTTCTCATTTAAACAGTTGAAAAATGAGGAAAGTTTATTGAGATAACTCAGTTATCTCTTCTCTGATAGAAACGAACAACAAGTTCACAGAATATGGGACAAATTCTCTTACATCCTTTTCCAAACTATTGTGTTGAAGATAAATTTCTGTGATTATTTGACAAAAACATGTTATCTCTGTCGTGAGAACTTATTTATGCTCTCTCAGAATAGGACTATCTGCTCTTTTACTTGATTCGGATAAGGATGTGAAGGAAGAGAAAAGTACAAAAGAAAAGTCTTAAACTTTGCATGTATTTCATGTTCATATAAATTCTTTAAACTTGTATGTATTGTACGGACCACTCTGGAGCCAACATTCTCACCGATGGAGGAAACTTGTAAACCTATTCATGTAACTCTATGAAACGTAATTCAAGGGAGCATACTACTTTTCTTAGGTACATTTTAATGTGTATGCAAGCATTCCTGGTGGATAGTCGGCGTAGGAAAGAGAAACTTTTGCCAACTGAATGGATTGAGAAACTTTCGGGGTTTGCAATGCACACAGCCAGCAATATAGAAAATAATATGTAAGTAGTGCAGTACTGTAGTGCACCTTGGAAGAAGAAACTGTTTAACTACTTGACGTTTCTGGTTTTCTATCGTGTCTATTGTATTCGGAAGAAAGGTAAGGATGAGAGATAGTATAATATGTCTGAATTGCAAGAAAAATCACTCTGATACCATTCATAGCGTTGCGATTCGACTTTCAACTGTGCAACAACTTGTTTCTGTTACAGGGAGAGGAATGAGTTTTTCTTTCTTATCAAAGTGAAGATTCCTTCTTCATCCTTTACTTTAGTGTACCGACACTCTGAACATACTTATATGCAAGATTGTTTCTTTTTCTATGTATTTACTAAGAGTTGGGATACAAAAGTATACCAAGATACTATAATGGACATAGACAGTAGTAAAAAAGTGAAAGAAAAAATGTAAAGAGCTACCGAAACTCGATTGTCGATGTGAAATTGGATTGGGAACAGAAACTCAGGATGAGGAAAGGGAAAAATGGACAGGAGGGTGAAAGTTGCCAAAATTTATTCATTCAGAGTCCAGAGCAGGCCACGGGTATATAAGAGGAACTATAGACAACTAGATAGTGCACATACACAAGGTAGTTAGGTACGAATCGAATAAGATTGAACTGAATAGAAATTCTAGGCTGGAAATGCGAACACGAACTGAAACAGAAATAGGGGACCCGTTTGAACTTTCACTTGAGCGACCGACTTTCTTTCTCGGCTTTTCGAATCCCATATTTTCAATGTATGTATGCAGCACATAATATGCAGTAAGTATTCCTTTCTCATTTTATGTATGTAATGCATGTGCGTGGAGCAACAATAAGATATGCGTACCTATCAAATGTAAAACTGTTCTTCAGCAATAACCAACTGACTGAGATGTTCCCAATTGCGTTCAACCTAATCTTATACAAAGAAAATACGTATTCGCGACAACAAATCTCAGAAATGATTGGATTTTACAATTTTACATCGTCCCACGCACATTTGTATACAGATTTGATTCAAGCGGAAGCGCTTGTTTGTTTGTATACGCATTTAGTGTACCAGAAAATCTTATTTACTTTTCTGTGCGTACAGAAACTTATGGCCTATGATAATTAGAATTTCATGCGGTTTTCGTTGGCGGAAAATTCTATGTAAACTATTTAACACTAGGGAACAAACATACAAGCATTTCTGAGAGGAAGAAACGACTTTTCCTAGAAAGTGTGTAATGTCTGTGCGTAGGGGAGCAGTTTCTACTCCTGCAATAAAATAACATGCCACAAGGTGAATAGGAAAAGTCCACTAAGGAGCGACAAATTCTGTGGAAATGAAAAGAGGTAAAATACGCTCTGAGTCAACACAGTTTTCACACTACTCTTACTAGAAGACACACTTGAGCTTTTACGATTCCGTCTGTGTCATGCAATGATTGTAATACTGTCACTCTCTCTCTCTGTGTAAAAACCGAGCTGCGTACACAACGCAAGGCCCACATTGCATATTTTACAAAAGTATGCGTCTGTGGTAACTTATGTTCCTTTCCCTCTGGTTAGCTCTCTTAGCTAAGCAAAATCTTCAACGTTTTTCAGGATGTGTAGATTATTAAATTTTCCACTACATTCGAAAACCTCCCATCATGCTTTTCCTGTTTTTAGAACTAGGTTTAGCTTTTTCTTTCACCATATGGTGAACCTCTTCCTTGGGTGAACCGTGCAATGCAATGCCGTGGTAGGTTTAACATGGTTTAACAGTAAAAGTGTCATTCATATGATATCTGACTTGTATATAAAACAGTGTAGATTCTTATACGTATTAACATCCATGTACCAGATTAAATCACGAAGATCGTTTACTTTTATCTATTTTTAGAGTTGGGGCAAGGTTTGAGATGTTAATGCTAAAACTTGATGCACATTACATAAAAGAATCTGTGAATGAAGATTTTGAAGGAGGAATTAGGAATTACTAATGATTGAAGCTAAAGATTACTAAAGATTGAATACATCTGAATTGAAAACTTCATCTTGGGTATTAATACTTCATCCTTTTTACTGATAAAACTTTTATGCACTCAAACTATTTTAGTCTTGTAGTATCAATGGAATGAAAATGTTTTTGTCCATTCATAAATCATATTATACAATGATCTTGCATTCATTTTGCTGAGCATTGCATAACAGATATATCCCAAAATAAAAAGCTTTGCAAAACTTCAGCATTTGGGATTCATGGTAAAAGCTTTGCGAAACTTCAGCATTTTGAATTCATGGTATAGGGAATGTTATAAGAGTCATACAACTGGAATATAATGTACTTTTCCATCGTGAACATTTCTATCATAATATTTCTATGACTGGATGTGGAATCGTAAATTGTACAAGTTGTGTTATTAGGTCGTACGTAATATAACTTTAGTGGAATTTGTATTTAAATAGTTTTCTACTCCGCATTTATAGACTACTTATTACAAGTTGCAACAACTACAAACTAAGCTTTTCAACGTTTGGCTAACTATTCAGAACTAGACTTCAGAATGCATGCAATTTGTTAAAATTAAACTTAATCTTAATAATCCAATACAATCTTAAGAAGCAATCTTCGAAATCATTCACCTCGTTACTGCTAGCCTTGAACCTGTTATCTAATACATATGCACATTTAATGGCAGAAATAATAATGATAGCGCAATGCAACCCCTCGGGGGAAGACATTTTATGGATGAAACAATTTATAATAGCTGGACAGATTATTACAAATAATAATTATCGAGTTGACAATTTTTTGAAGACATAAAAGTTTTACTTGAATATGTATTTATATACCCTGATATTAATATATCTTTAGCATAGAATAACTGAATTAGTGACCATAGTTTGCTATTTTTACAATTATAGTGTAGAACACCATTGTAGGTGATATCTTAATGTGGTCTGTACCTGTGGAGAACCTTAATCAATACTGGTTAATAGTGAATAATAATAAATGCGACATTAATACAGCTCTGCTTTGCACTTATACTATTTATCTCAACTCAGCAGGTATAGCGGGCCCTGGGATTAAATAATCGTTAGGTTTCCAAGCTAAAGAACTGAATCATTTTCTTATTTTTACAGTTTTACGTACACGCTACAAGAATGCTGAATGTACTGAATCAGATTGCATATTCTTCCGCCCGACCAAACTTATAGACCATGGAACCTGCAAAAATCAGCAAATTTTGAATAAAGACTGCAACACCCGGCCATTTGTTGGGAATATGATCTGTAAAAATAGTGAACAAAGATTTAGTAAATGTGATGTGTATAGTAATGTACATTTAGCACATGAAACTACTTAAAATTAGCTTATTAAGGATTATTATCAATTATTATTATGTGAGTTAATGAACATGTACCTTGAGTTAGAAAGCCTCCAATAAGAATCCAACACGCAGCAATACAGCAAGCAAAAGACAATGAGAAGCCGGCAAATAGCCAAAGCCATGCAGCTACCGGACAGATATACGCGCATCCTTCAACTTCTAATGCATCTCCTCTTAGTTGCGCCTTCGAAATTGAATTTATCCTATTCAGAAAACCCAAACAAGAATTAAAGTAATCTACTGAGATAATTCAGGAATAAAAATAGTCTTACATAAATAATGCCAGCGTCCCACAAAGACCACATATATAATATCTTGGATCAAATTCACGTTTGCTAAGTCCTGAAGCGGCAACACCAATCATTATCCACCATCCTGTAAAGAACTAAAAATAATAAAATAAATGCCAATTGGATCTATTGCAGTATCTGAATCTGATAGGCCAACTTAAAGTAGTCAAATGTAATCAATAGTCCACAGTCCATCTAAGTTTACAGACTGTTTTGGCTACCAATAATAAAATACAAGTTTGTTTTTACCAAAACTCCAGCAATTGCAGCGGCTATACTGTTGCGCTTTTCAAACGTCCAGACAGTTGCATCTATCCAGTAGACCGGGCATTTTCACAGCACAATAGAATTACTTTTCACTTACTTATAACTACAATGTTGGAAGACAACGGTAGAAAATGCAAAATTGCCTAAGAAAATCAATCTAAAACTGTTGCGCTTTTCAACATCCAGGCAGTTGCATCTATCCAGTAGACCGGGCATTTTCACAGCACAATAGAATTACTTTTCACTTACTTATAACTACAATGTTGGAAGACAACGGTAGAAAATGCAAAATTGCCAAAGAAAATCAATCTAATTTACAAGAAGTTGTAACTTTCAATTTTGTAGTTGACAAAACCGCATCTGCGCAATTGATTTTCACATTCACAAGTCAGTTAACGGTTGCATAGTGATGTTTTTTTTTATGAAATTGGTGCGTGCGTTATACTCATTCAAGACAATCTTCAACGGAAATAATGAAAATGGGGACAGTAGTGGGATCAAAATCTTCTGCAAACTTCGGTGCGTGCAGTGACTTGTCTCTGGTTTTACACGTTACGTACGGTTATATCAACTGGCTGATCCAATTTCTCTACATGCAAAAATGTGAGATTGATTCTCGAAGGAAACTGTATTTTATTTTTATCAATGAGTCAGTGAAACGCATAATATTTATTAAAGTTTGTTTCAATTATAAATCCCAACATGGTTAAGTAGATGGTTTAACAACGTTGTTCATTGTCTAATAGATATTTTTAATTAATATCCATTACCGGAGTGTTTCTCCTTTATTAGTAAAATCATTGAGTTTGAAGTGTTTAAGTATTTAGGCTTCATTTTCTAGAAGGTTCAAAATTTTTAGTGGTTACTATAGATAGATATATGTAGGCCTATCTTTGAGGGCGAACTAAAGTGAATAATAGAGCTATTATAAGATCAGAGAGCGTATATTATAGTTTCTTTTTTGGCTCGTTGGAACTGTTAGTAGAAAGTGTGGAAGAAAAGACACTTTTCAATCTTTCTCTCGTTTCCCTCTCTCGACTTGTGTTGATGTGTTAGCCTAGGTTATATAGAGTATAGGTTAGTGCATGTAGTGGCTGGTTTTCGGGTTGAGTTAGGTTTGAGTGTGTTGGCAGTGATATTTGTCTGTATAGTGCTTATAATAGCAAAGCTACACTTACACAAGGCATTTACACTTTTCTTGGTGATATTTGAGATTGTAAATGTAATATTGAATGAAAGTGTGTATGTATGTATGTAGACTTCTGCCATCAACTCTGTTGAAGTAAACTGAAGTCAACGCTCGCTCAGAAAAGTCTGTAATTAACTCTACTTTTTTATTTGCTCTTGAAAAATCTCGTGTAGAATGTACAATTGCCTTTATCGATCCTATATCCATTCCCTACGTCCAGCAATTCATTCGAAATGGATTTAGATCTGCCTCGCGTCGTCTTCTATGAAAAACAGTCTTGCAAACACAAATAACAAACTTGGCTTTCGTTGACGAGGAACGGAAAGACGCGGATGGAAGAATAGAAGGGAATTTGGGATTTCAAGTGGATGAATGTGACAAGAATCTCACATGCAATGTAGATTTCTTTGGTAGTTTAAATTGGATCCGGACTTTTCTTTATTCTCTATTTGGTTTACTTTGTTTGTACATAATACACGGGAGAGATGCATGGTAGATTGGATATTAAGGAAACTTGAATTACACCAAATTCTTATCAGAAGAATCAATAGTATCCTAGAAAAAGGATTCATATTCCATTTCAAATATTATGAAGATATGTTTTAGGAGAATGAAAAGGAAATGTGATACTCTATGTTGAGCAATTGATATGCAATATGCAACTGAGAATCACTGAGATGTATAGCTATCAGAATTTCATTGAAAACTTGATATTTTACCTTTAGTGGTGTTTGCTAATTTCTATGAGACTATTGAGAAAGCTGGGGATATCAAAGAAATTCACATGTTGATATTATTTCGTAGCTTTTGCTATTGGTACTAAGAATCTGTGCTGCATACATCGGATGAATAGGGAAGCCAAGAAAAGTTTTTATTTGTTCATTTATGAGATTTTCCGAATTTGTAACAAGTTCCCACTTCTTTGAAGCTTTTTTGCAAAGTAACCGTAAGGGAAGTCAGTTTGAATCACATAAGGAATTTTATACTCTGCTCACATCGCATCAGCAGAGAAAGTGGATTCGTGTATCCCCAGCACAGTCCACTTTCTTTAATATCACTTGTATTTTGTATATTATATGTAATGTATCATGTGTGTAGTTTTGTTGGTGGTAGGTCGGCGAAATATCTTGCTCAAGAGTTGTTGTACATGTTTTAATTTGAAGCCTACGGGAGACTTGGTCGAATTTTTTTCGTTCTCATTCCCCATCGTAAAATTTTTCAATAAATCTTGGATTCTCTGTAGCACCAGTAAAAGGTTGGCGGTATGTTTGTAGTGGTTGTATAATGCAATGTAAAAAGAAAATAACCCTTTTCCCTTTACTCCATGTTATGTTATGTATGAAACTGTAATGTCGATTTCTTGAGCGTCTTTTCGTCGCCTAACTAGAAGTACAGTAGCTGGCTGCTGGCTACACAGAGATTTCTACTTTGTATGTAATGTAACTAAACTTACATAGATTTGAAGGAACCATGTGCTTGGCTTTTCCCTTTTGCTCTCTGGGTTTCATTCAAGTTGAAAGTCAAGTCTTGACTCAATCCGATTAAGTCATTTCTTTATTGCCCTGAAATGCCATCAAGTGGAAAAAATTGTGTGCAATTTTCTCATGCGAAATTTTTCTCATTTTCTCTGTTGTCAGCGGTTTTACTTTCAAGAGTTTTCTGGTATTTTTACAACGCCCTTGTATATCTTATCTGCCCGCACAACGACTCTGCCCTATGTACATACAAAACAGAAACTTGTTTTAATATATTACTACACTATTACTACTTTTCATCACTCTCCCCTACTTTACACTGAGGTGGCACATTTTCGCTCCGTTGCATCCCACTGTCGCAATCATAAAACTCCTTACTCATTTTCTATTGAGATGTCTTATCATCTTTGTTCTTCTTTTTCCTCAGTTTAATAATTTAAAAACCTCAATCCAACTCTCCCAGGGCTCTTTTATTCCAAGCAATGATTTAGTTATTTAACTGAAAACAACTTCGTGCTTTGAATTTAGACAGTTGTCATAATAGTCCTTCTGGGAACAACAATTCGCAAAAATGAAAAGAAACAACTTTTATGAGTCCTATCTCAACAAAAAATCTGTACCTAACTGCAAAAATCACGTTTTTAATTATTTTAGGTTTCTTTCGAAAAAGATCTCATGTATGATTCATGAGGAAAGTAATATTCGTAATAATATCATCGGGATGAATTAGGACTTTAATATAGATCCCCTATTTACTCATCAAAACATACAGTGTCCGCACCACAAAACAGCTCGGTATCCCGGAAATATTAATTTATGTTCTGGGATAATGTCGGGAGATGTCTGAAAGATGAGAAATGGAGTGGGGGCAGCAGGAGCCAAATTTTCGCAGTAGGGATTCATATGTATGAAGATTGAGGTCAATTTGCCCATGCTGACAAAGCGTAAATTTATGTCTTATTTATCTCAGCTTGATTCGATTTTCGGCTATTGTTCCATTGTATATTTTGGAGCTTGTCTTAACTCAAGTTGACTTGCGAGGTCAGCGGACTGTTCCCTCGTCTGGCCAAGTGTTGTGAACAATTGGAAAAAATACATAAATATCTACATTACGTGTGTGTACTGTGGACACTACCTATATAGTACCTCGGATGATGTCGTTACTATATATCTATCAATTATAATAATGAGAGTGTTAGTTTATCTGCTATATGTCTAAAACATTTAGGTAGTAAAACATGATATTTCTCATACAATACCCGGATATATTTAGAAAATAGTCCTTGGTACATGTATACAGTAGAAAATAGACAATGTTGCATACTATTGTGTCTTGGACAAGAAAATATGTGGAAATGAAGGCTCGGAAGAAAAGGGAGCTAAATAGATAATTGAATTGTTGAAATATATGGATTTTATACGGGTGCCCGTACAAAGAGTGCACACATATATCAGAAATGTCTCATTCCGATACACAGATATTATTTATACACTTACATAACACAGAAACAGAGCCCACGATACCAATTGTGAATTGCCACTTTTTGGCTTACCCTGCTACTTACAGTTCAATCTCACATGTATTTCTACACTTACACAGAGGATCATTGTGTATTGTGTAGTTTAGGTACATGGCAGTCACCACAAAGCTCCAGAGCTCTAGTTTCCTGTTACAACAATAAGGATCTGCACGATTTTTGTTTCTTTGCATTACTCTAATAGACATCGGGTCTCTGATATTATGGTTCTTTCAATGAACATTGAATTTACGTTTATTTACGAAGGGAATAATTTACCTATTGTACTTATCGTTAGTTATATTATTCTTGTCTTCCTCCTATTTTCTATCTCTATCATGGTAAACATCAATATCCCTTTTCCCTTTGGCTCCGTTCCGACTCCAAACCTTTTCGGATATTGAACTTTTTTAGTCCAACATAAAGGGAATGGGCAATCGGACTCCTAAGTTCCCCGACAGAAATACTATCTTTACTACTGGCATCATTCGTAAGTGTGCTGTGCTTTTCTGTGGTGTGGTCATTGCATTGTTGTTTCATTTGAAAACCATATTGTAGTGGTAGATACATAATACAGATAAGTAGCGGAGCACACAAAACCAATGAAAATACTTGTAAAAGACGAGTAGGAGTTACGCCTAGTAGCGAAGAGTACATTGCATATGGTTACAATAAATTGTGGCTAAATGGGACGATAAAAGAGGCGCATTTGTCCATTTTTGTGGTCGCCGTTGTCAAGTCATGATGAGAATTTATGTCGCTCAAGATTAGAGGGGAGAAATTGAAATTTACTGTCGCCAGCTCCATTTTAATCTTGATTAAGACACTTGTAATGATGATGGATGACAATTGACAGGGGCTTTTAGGCCCTAATGCACAATAAACGAAGGAGTCATTTCTTCTTATCCAAGGGGTGTCATTTATGAAAAATCTTAACTTCAACATTACCAAACCCAACTCTAGAAAGTGCTAACATTAAAACAAGTTCTCCTGCTTTTCAAAACACATTTTAATGTTCATAAAACCATTTTTACAAGCCCATCCCACAATTCCCACACAGTATAATAATATGGTTGATATTTCCTATGCTTTTAATAAATCATACATAGATGCTACTGCTTTTGTACTTCTGAGGTTAATTAGGTCATGTAGTGTTAAGTAACCATCAAAATTGACTGTATAAATGTTTAAATTAACAATGAACACCCTATTGTATTTGTGTGCACCAAATTTTGGTTTTGGCTCCGTCAGGGAAGAAATATGAAACCTCCAAAAGCTATTTATTCATTTATCTGCAGATCCATGGGACTAAATGTATTTACCATTCCCTACCCACTGAACTACTGTTTATAATGAATGACATGCCAAATATATTACGAGAGCACATCTGTAAAACATTTTGCTGCCACTATAATTACAATTACCCTTTCAATATCCATTGCCATTGTCATTATCCTTAGTGTTAAGTTGAATAAAAGCACTTTTTCCAATTATCTATCGTTACCTCCGCAGTTACGATGGGGTTGCGTGCCTTTTTAAAGGGGTAGTAAGTCACTGTCTACATAGCTGTAAGTAGTGTGTACATACCTAGTATAAATATTAGTGATTGTAGGTGAATTCTTTCCTTCAGGTGCAATGTGGTGATAACGTGATATGTGTAACAGGATAAATATTCAATGTTTATTTTTTTTAACTTAGCCTGAATTAAGTGATTATATAAAGTGGGCAAAGAACAATGTCTATTTGTCTCGCATTAGCCTGTACTCTCTGTGTAGTAAAAATCTACTTTGCATATACAATTTACTTACAATGGTAAAAATGTAAGTATTTCGTGTAATAAAGTCTTTCAACAATTTAGCACTTACAAGAATCCTTGTACTTTGTGTCTAGGATTGAATGCTTCATTCACAATGCTTTACATTTTTCATGTTTTTTTAGCTATAGGAAAGATAGGCTACAATTTGGCATTTTGTGTCCTTTCAGAGATGTTTTCAGCATGAGTTGATTCCTTTCAAATAGTAGCAGTTCAACTAGGTGGTAGCGGTGAATTCCTCTTTAGCATTTCAACATTTTGAAGATTGTGAATACTAAAAACGCTTTTTGCTTTTATCGTACATTTCCTTTCTGCATCTCATAAGTGGGCTAATTTGAACCTTTTTGCGGCTCTTCAAATGGAATGATGCTCCATTCTATGTACAATTTCCATTTCTACAGACGCTGAAATTGTATTGTAGCAATACAGACGAACTATTCTTCCTTTATACCTATATACCTACATTGTGTTATAATAGAAAATACTATAGGATGGGACTTGTGATGTTTTTGTAGCTTATTTATAAAAATGAGAGTTTTCATTTGGCAGTTATACTTTTTTAATATTTTTATACCTATAGCATTCATCACAGAAAAGCATGCACCCCGTTTGTGATCCCGTTGTACTTTAATACACATAATAATATACACATCTAGTAGATAAGGTAGTAGCTCTTAACTCCCGTTGCATGCACTTACTTCAACACAAAGACTGTCTTATATACGCGGGGCCAGAGGTCTAACGCATCAATTGGAAAAGTGACTCATTGATTGATTTTTGTTTCAGTGGTAAAACCTCCTGAATAATAATTTGTTTAGAGAATTTTAAAGACTCAATATAATTATTTTTGTCTCAAATCTCAATTGCGTGTATGATGTCAATGAACCTATATTCAATTTAATATGGAAAATCGTATGTTAAATATTTGTATTTATTGGCCTTAATATTGTATTTGTCAAAAATATTTAAACTTTCTCTAATTTCAAAATTCCTAATTTGAAAGATTTTCATCTGGAGATTCATAGTCAGGCGGTTATGTGAGTGAGACCTTAAGGAATAAAGAAAGCAATGGATTGGAAAATATTTTCCGATAGATATTATTGAATTCATAAGCATGAATATGAAAATGGGTCTTTGCACAAAATATTAATCACTAATGTTGGGAGGAAGTGAAACCTCCGACAGAAACTGCAGATGCTTTTGCTTTGAATTTTTCCTCATGAGGCTATTCAATTTCGTTTCATCATACATGTTTATCCGTGTGGAAGGAAATTTGGGATATAGACGTGCAGTGCACCATTCCATGTCATGCCCACCTTACCTATAGGTACATACTCCGACTGCACACAATGTAGATGCTGCCTTTCAAATTGATATTGTCTTCACATCCGTTTGAACGCATCTGTTGGGATAATAGTATTCTAAGTAAGGATCCATATTAAATGTAGCTCAGATATGATATACCTATATGATTACCACTGGCTTACACGTACACAATATTATTAGGTGTGTTATTGTTTCCATTCTCAAGTTCACTTGAAAATGGCACGGCGTGCCATGCCTTATGTTTCCACGTAAAAGCAGTCACTTCCCAATTTTCCTTGCACGTCGGCTTCATGTGTTGCATATTTCATAATTTACATCCAATGCTGGGCTCTACATAGGGCTCCGAAATGGGGGAAGAAGAAAGTCCCGAATTACTTACTTAGTATTCTATTCTATCACATGTTTTCATTTAGCTATTTGTATGCATGAATACACAGGGTAACAGTTTTTCTGCTCATCTCGACCTTTATTAATTCCAACTTGACTTGATTCTCTACCTTATTCCTTACCATCAGAATCATTTTATTTTCAAATTACCAACATACGTCAATATACTTTGGAAAAATTTATATGCAAAATGTTGTAAATTGAAGCCTGAGGAAGTAAGAACATTAATGAATTCATATTCCAATTCCAAGAGTAATGCAGATGTGATGATTTTAACTATTGGTATTCAGCTATGCATTGTTACCATTTGTGAGTATTAACAAGAACATTGAAAACAACCGATTATAAATGAAATTTTGGTTCGATCAAATACATTTATTTTAGTAAACTAACTAACCTGGACGAAAACAAAATGCATTTTCGTATACTTAATAGAAAAAAATGAACCTAATGAAAGAAAGTCATAATGGTTGACTAAGAAAAGTTAGTGAAAGCAGGAGAGTATAGAATAAGAAGTAAAGTGTGATGGGATTCTGGTTGGGTGGTGATTCACTTTCTGTTGGGAATAAGTTATGTCTTAGAGAGTTAGTTAGGATAAAGTATTTTATGTTGCACCGTGATGTATGTAGTGTTAGTTGCATAAGACTACGTAGTATGTCAGTGCAGTGTACTACTGACTAGGGATGCAAGTGTTATATGCGTTAGTGTTAATGAAGGAATTAATCCTTGTGGAAATCTCTTCCCTTTTGTTTTTCCACTTTGTCGACTTCAGTTATTTAGGAAGATTGGGTTTACGGCTCACAGATCATGTTATGGCACGTCGCATTCAGTGTAGATTCTGTTGTGTCCTATCTTAGTTCTACGAAGGTATTTTCTAAAATCCCGCATTATCTATGTACATCAGCTTATGATTACTTTCAGCAAATCTGTCACCCGCCAGCCACCACAACATGGTGACTTTGTCTTTTAAATGGTAAATCTCAATATGAGATAGGATGTTTAGAAAGATAATTTCTCCAGTATAATTATCATCTGATAGATCCATCCTTAGCCTCAGTGCGTAAATTAAACACACACATGAAGAAGAAACTCTATTTGAACTGCTCCTATAGAGATCGTAGGAAAGTTGGCCAGGGCATGCCTTATTATTGCTTTTGTGAATATTAATCCACGAAGTGTGAAACTATTTGGGATCAACCTCCACGACCGAATAAATGAAAGCAAACTGCAAAGCTGTGCTATAGTCTCCCTGGCTGACTGTGTAAGCTCAAACTCTCCCCTCATCCTCAAAGTAAAGTTGGGTTTCACAGGTTTGCTCTTTCTGTCAGTGGTCCTGAATACCATTCTGCGGCTTTCATTTCTAATATTGTTCAGTGCATAATCCTACCGGAATTAATTGCCACTTCCTGTAATTTTGCTACAGTTTCTCTTTCAAAATAAAACTATATCGGGATACTCCGAATAAACAGACATGCATATACCAATACGTATTATTTAGCCTCTTTTATATAGAACATTGTGATTCAGTATTCTCGGTATGAGCCAGTTTGTTCAAATAACTGCGCTCCACCTCTAATTTCTATGGGAAGCTAATTAGTATTAGCATGTTCTGTGGACTTCACACATTAATAATGTATCTATCTATGTAAGCTCACAATTAGTACTGCATTTGGCATGTGGCGACAATTCACAAATTCACAATTCTGTCAGTCATGTATTGTGCGAAAGAGTTTGGAGAATTTAATCAGCAATAAAATTCTCTGAATCAGTTTCATCGAGGGTGGGGCTTCTCTTCAAGAGCACTAGAATGGTTTTTACTTAAAAATACAGCTCGTTGACGCACGACCATTAAGAAAAAGATATTCTGGGAATTAGTCGAGAATATTATAGCTGAAGGAAAGAACTGCTGAATAAGATTTAGAATTGGATTATGAAAAGCAATCTCTTGCGTTGATTGCCTCTCTTAGTGCATCAACAGTTAGCGTGAAGAGACAACAAAAACGAGTCGGAGAAGGGATGACAAACGTGGAGACAGGGGAAACGGAGAGATAAAGTCAAGAAAAGACGCCTAGGCAGTCAAATGAAATGCGCATCAGTGGAGCATCGGATTGTCAAGTGCAAGTTCAAGAGTATTATTATTGTACATTTACTGTAGAGATGCCACAGCAATTTTCCAACGGCCTAAGTACATATTACCAGTTTCCCTTCTTTAGATCTGATAGTTGGGCTTAAATCTATCTTTTCATTCCCTACAATTCGCCACCTAAGCAAAAGAGAGAGGAAAGCAAACGAAGGCGATTTTCTCTTGACTTTCTAAAAAGAAAGGCCACTGAATGATATGAAAGTTAGAGGATTGTGTATGTCTACTGAACAACTGTCTTCTGTCTTTGTAGTGCCATGCAAAACAAGATTCTCTTGTGGTGCCCTAGTGTAAATGGGATATTATTTGACTTGTTCTACATGAAGATGCAGGGAGAAATGCTTTATGTCATCTACTTTCTACTTGAGCTACACACTCTTCGTTTGACAATAACTTTGTAAAGTTAACGCAAGGGGTTGTGTCTTGTACATACTTTCGACATCCTTCTGCCTATTCTATATGAACACTTACTCTTTGGCCAGAATCAACTGAACTAGTGAAATATCGCAAAGGGAGTGAGTACGGAAGAATCAGAGAGACAGCAAAAGGCAAGGGATGAAAGTGGGAGTGACAGTGAGGAATAATGCAATGTAAATGCAAATGGAGTAGGGAAAGACAAAGGGATGCGGGATGCGAATCACTTTTTACAGACCTTATATCCACATAAGTGGGCAAATACTATTTACATCCTATTTATACCAGTATAGCAAACGAAAGGAGTAAAATCACATTTTATATTCAACTACTTAGGTATCTACTAGTGCATAGACATAGATTATTGTAAACTACGTTTACGTATCGTTAGTAGTATGTAAGCTGTCCATACAAGTTATTCTCATGCATTGTTAGTATACACAGGCATTGCAATCCTAACGGTAATCGCTGTCTACAAGAGTAATCTGCCTTGTTTTTACTTATGTGTGTAGTACTACAGTGCATATAGTACCTATCTATTTAAGTTGATGTATCACCTATATCAGAATGCGTCATATCTTTAGCACTCCAATAAGAATTTTGAATGAACATCCAAAGTTGAAGTTGAAAATAGTTGACGAGTCTCTGGAGTACAAAAGCAAAGTGAATGAAAATGAATGAATCACTACTACTTTTGTAAGATGAGCCACCGCCAAGAACTCATCGTCATCACCATCAACCCTCCACTTCCCTAATTCTGAATAATATACTACTCTGTGGACCATAACCATTTTTCGTACTTATTTATACTATTATGTAATCCTGTTGAGAATTCATATTTCATATTAATTTTTACTCTCCTATTTGAGTTCAGGTATCCTGGTCGTCGTTTCTACATATATGACAGTTAAACTATGCACATTGACTGTTCTGCCAGTCTGTCTACCAGTCTGCGTTCTTGTCATTTATATATTTCTAAGTTGAAATTTTTGGCATACATTGATGCAAACATCTACTGAAAACATAATTCGTTGGTACCAATGCAATAGTACCAAATGCTAATGGCATCGTTAATAAATAATTCAATTGTTGCAAAACTATGTTGTTCCATTATTTTTTACGCCAATAATATTTGCTAATGGATATGATAATTTGATATAGATTAATATATTGTTTAGATAACAAAGAGCAGTAATGTGGGTATCGACCATAGGATTGCGATAACACTTTGTTTTACTTAATTCAGTTATAGACAGGTATCAGTTAAATGGGTAATGGTATTGTATTTGGGACATTTGGGAGCTATAACAGAATTGCCCATGTACGTAGTTCTTTTTGTAAATATCGGTATTCATAATGTGCATGTACAAATCTTGTGAAATATTGATATAGTATACATTTGTGTGCATTTTCTTTGGTATAAATATTTTACCATTATCCTATAACGCTGCATATGGAAATGCAACCCGCATAATATTAAGATAAGCATGGTATAAGTATTAATTATGTGTTTCTAAAGTGGTGGCCCACTTAGCATAGGATGTTATGCACTTTTGTTTTTTAATAAGATTCAATTTCATTTTATTTGTTTGGCATGTCAGAACTGAGTTGGTCTGGTTGAAATAAATGGGCTCTACTTCTCTCTACAAATACGTTTTAAGTTTTCCTCGTAGTGCTATATTTTCTTTGAACATTAAAGCTATCAAAGTATTTCGAGTGCAAAAATAAAAGTCTCGCATGAAGATGGATAGGACAGGAGGTGCTGGTTGGATGGTTGGTTGGGCTTGGTTGGCAATACGGTGAACGCATTTTTAAGTGCCAATTTATTTTGCAGTATTTGGAGCGTGCTCTTAGCTTTAAAGGATTAGGATAATACAAATAGCTACGACAGAAAGAAATAGGTCTAGTATACTTTCTTAGTTGGTTTTATTGCGGATCGATCCCATTTGCTTGTCTGTTGCTACTTTTGCATTACAAGCACTTGTTCTTTTAACATAGTTCGATTACATGCTAAAAATTGGGCTTTCCTGCCTTATAGGTATTTATTTTAATATGACAAAGCACACATAATGCTACGGCACACATAATGGAAACAACGATATTGGATCTTGTATACGTAATGTTTTGGAAGTTCTTTCCATGTATACGCTACTTGTTTACCTTTTTGTTAACAGCCTATAATATACATTCTTTCATGAATTGCACTCTAGACAAGAAATCCATTCAAGTGAAGGAAAATATGTCACAATGATGGAGCTATACCAGTAAGGAGTAAAGTATACATAAAGTAGTATACAATTTATTGTAGAGGTAGTGTATGTTGCAATATAATTTGCAATATGTCGATATAAAACGGAGAATCAATACAGTATTTTATGACATTATTACCACGGGGCGAATTCCCATCCTGATTTAAGACAAAAAATTTAAATACAGCAGAGTAATAATGATTAGGGAAAGTATTCAATAGTGCATGGTCCTTTTATTCTGGTATAGCAATGTTGTTAAGGAAAGTATTTAAGTCCATAGTCATTATGGATTTGTTTGTACACAGGGATAGGAATAATCGGGCTGGTTCTGAGAGTAGAAGTAATTTGGGGTTTATAGATTGTGTAAGCCTTTGAATATAATAGTATAAGAAAGTCTTGGTAGATATAGATTAGCTACTTAAATAGAGCACTTCATCCTCTCGCCTTGATGTCATTTTGAAGTGTGGGATCTAAAGACGGATGTGAAATTAGGTGACTGAAATGGTAAGCCAAATGGAGTCTTTTTTCTTGGTGGAGTGTATATAGTTAAGTGTAGAGAGTAGAGATAGGGAGTGTATGTATAGCAATTCATTAGAGCAATCAGCAATTCATATTGAGTCCCAACTTGTAAATATTCATCCAGTTAGAGAAGGAAGGTTGACGTAGCTTACGGAGAACATCTCTAGTGACGAGAGTGAGTGAAGTAAAATCCCATGAGCTCTGTAAGATCCTAACTCTATCTAACTACTCTTAACCACCATCACTACCACCATAATATCAGCAAAGAAGAATGTTCTCTCTGACTGAACCGCACTTTGACTTCATCCATCCAAATTCGATGCAAATTTATAGGCAGTTCTAAATTCTTTTGAGTCATTTCAGTTCTCCATCCCGCTCTCTCTTGTACATCACAGAACATCCCATCACTCATTCCCTATACACACACAGATAGTCAAATCTTCTCTTTTTCACCATCCTTACAATAGTCATTGGCTCTTTTCCTCCTTTTTGTATCGTCTTGTTCTAATACTAATGTGAACCCTGTCGTCTCCGTTCCGTGCCGTCTCCCTTTCTTGCCTCAGATGGAATGCAAAACCCCGTATGTATTCTTCTGACTCTTTAGCCATGTCTTATGTGCGGACTTGGTCCAAATAGCTATACCCTTAACTTAAAAGGACATACGCAACAACCTAAATCCTATATATCTAGTGCTAGGACTGCGATTAGTAGGGAGTTGAGTAGAGTATATACATTCCCATTTTTCAGGCACACGAACAACTTCAAAGGGTGAGAGTGAGGGGCTGCATTACGCATTCTTTTGTGTCGCTTGGTAAACTCACCATGTAGTTCACTCTGCACTCTGTCTCTTTTTGTCTCTTTCTCCCGACTCGTCTATTCACAAACGAGAAATAAAGGAAAGGAAGCAAAATGACATCGTACATACCATCGTTTTGCATCGCATGGGAACAACTTCCAATAGGTAGCTCCACTATCCTCGCATTTAAATAGTTTTCTTCCGAATTTCTCTGTCTTCCCTACTAACTCAAAGAATGTATGGATGGATCTACAATTTATAAACAGCACATATGTAAGAGTCCCAGTAGAGCCCGAGCACCGGGTCAAACTCTTTTAACACGTAAAATCGCCCCCGTAATAAAATATACAGGCACCATTCATAATACACACATGCCAATGCAATAAGGACGAGTGCATGTTCACATCAGAAAACACAAAAACTAAAGTGCCCCTCTAAAATCCTCAACTCAGATGCAATTCAACCTTCTTTGCTTCATCCGCCTAGATTTTCTTTAAGTATCTCCGTATTTACAGAAAACATTTGCCCGTGGATATGCATTATGTACGTGTCACAAAGGAATGTCCTTTGTCGCCAAATTTCATTTTTGTCTCGAGTCTTTGCCATCGCGTCACTCCCTACAATTGCATTCTTACGATTCCTTTTCTTCTCCTACTACTTCCCTAATTACATTACCAAACAACTAATTACTCTCATTTATGTTACAAATTCTTAACGCACGAAATACGGCGCTTTCTAAAAATTCGTAGCTTTAGAAAAAATGGTTTTACAAGTTTTACCAGGTAGATTATGAAAATTGAATTCAGGATAAAAGTAAATTGTCGGTAGGTGAGTCTGGAGACCAACCAAAATTGAGACGTAAGGAAGGATGTAAAATCTCATTTAATATTTAATAATCAATTAGTGAATCTTATCTTGCATTGTTTCACATTAATTGTCTAACTCTGTTCACTGTTCTGAAAGCAATAAAATCTTCTCAATGTCGGAGAAGTAGAGCCAGCATCTTCAGAAGTACTTATCCACGCGGAACTAATTTTCTCTTGAAGGCACTTTCATCCAGTAGTTATTGTGAGTGCGAGAGAGACAACGTTGATCCCATTCATGTCAAGTGAAGATTCGAAATCCCAATCAGTTCACCATAATCCTTGTTGTTCAAAGGTAGCCAGTGAGTTTCTGCTTTCTAAATTTTTTTCGGCAAAACTGAGGAAAATCCATTGCCTTTATGGTAGTGATGCACAGGTAGGGGTTCTCAATCGGAGCTGTTACACAGAGAGTACAGTTGGAAATGAAAAGAAAGTCAAAGAGCATCTTACAGCTGAAAAGAAAAGAAAATAAATGAAAAAAGAATGAGCTCCACATCAATTTCCAATGAAGTAGAAAGAGATGTGGAGACTCATTTCTAATTTGAGAACGAGAATGTTGTACAGACAATACAGAGGACAGCTTGACAACAGTTTTCTCATTTTTACCATTCAATAATGTTTCCAAATAAATACGACTTTGATCATCTATTGTATAACACTCATTTTCTGTCAACAAGAAAATATGCAATTGCATACTTACTAATAAATACTCCTAAGGTAGACGATATAGCAATCTAAATAGATACCCACTTGCAAACATACCTATTGTGAAATGTAAAAGAATGAGGAATCCTTCCTGGAAAACCAATATTGGTGGATGCTGAATGTATAATATGCATCGTGGCTATAGTCGCAGAGTCCCACTCCCACTACAATATAACATGCATTAGTAACACTGCCGCTGCGTAAATAACTTTTAATCAGAAATCCGAAGAAAACCAATTTAACCATCCCTATAAGTATTTGAACAAATGTCAAGAGCTGAAAAGGATATATAATAAGAATCTACGCATTGTTATCTCATCATATTTGTTACTGATTTTAGAAATATTTTTAGGTTATTTGTAAGCTTTCTCTGACGTATTTTCCTGTTTATGGTACAACTTTGGTATACTCCCTTTTTTCAGATAATGTGATTTTAGAGATACTTGAGTCTTGAGTCACACCCAAATTCCTTTAGTTTCTCAATGGGTAAAGAAAAAGTCGGTAATACTGTATTGAACAGTACACTGTTACTGATAATAAGCATTAACAAGGTTTGTGCAAGAATATTCAGGAAGAAAATTTTACGACACGTTGCAAAAGTACGCAGATTCTTAATAGAAAATAATAGGTACGGTCAAATGGGGCTACTTTGAGCCGATTTTTTTCGTTTTTTTGTAATAACATTTCTAAA
>JABASH010000962.1:0-30961 GCA_019776445.1 Tomocerus maximus
TGTAAATTGGAAGCTGATTGGTCTGTTGAATAAATAAATAATAATAATAATGTTTATACTATCTAGGCAAGATAGTGAAGCAAATTGGTTGGTCAATTGGGAAGGGAGCCAAAGACGTCGGCAGTTTACGAAAGCTCCTCAACAAGTAGAACTTCCGCCTATAACAGTTTCTAGTCTGGAAGTTTTTATTACACACGTAAGAACTTAGTTAATCGCATTTAAATTCATTTTGTGGTTGTGATAGGAAGTAGATCACGCTTTTTTCTTTGTAGATGCTGACTCCGTCTCACTTTTGGATTGTCTACATGCAAAGATATCAATACCTGCTTCGAATGGTTGCAGAAATAAACGACGAATTGTGTCACATTCCATTGCCCAAACGCAAGGTCGTACCCAACGCATTTTGCTTGGCTCCTCATAAAGATGATGCTTTGTACTATAGGGGGAAGATTCTAATGGTTGATCCAACCGGAGAATCTTTGGTAAGACTAAGACAATTTTCTAAATGTAAAGTGCAATGTTTTGAAGTTACTATAATAGTAATGTATTTTGTAATCCTTTCCTAAGATTTATTTCGTGGATTATGGCAACTCTTCTTGGACGAGGACGTCCGTTCTTGTGGATTTTAGTCCATCTATGGTTGATAAAGGTTTTGACACATTTCCAGCTTTGGTAAGTATTATTTAGTCAATAAAAGTGTTATAGTGTAGATAGTTGTAGTTCGTTTTGATAGTCAAAATTATCTATGAAACTACTAAAAAGACTATAGCTTTATTTCTTAGCAAATGGCTTGTTATACAGGGTAAATGAAAATAAAATTAACGGGGGTACAGTCGCAGAAAAGTGAACAACAATCCAATAAGACATAATAAATCACTAACTATAATAAGACATAATATAACTACATTGTGAGATGTGTGGTTGCAAATTGTCTCGTTTCCGATAAAATTATTGTCATTGTCTCCTGGTCTGTTGAGACTTCCTACGTTGGGTTTAATGTGTCGGTTGCGACGTTATTGGGGTTTCGGTTTCCATTTAGAATGAATTTTATAATTCAAATTATTTGGTTATCCAGGCTGTCAATATTCAAATCGATTTATTTCATTTTTAAAGGCTGTTGAGTGCCGATTGGCCAACCTGAAGCCAGCCACAGTTCATGGACCCGTTTGGCACGAAGATGCAGTTAGAAATTTCCATAACATGACTAGTGGCGTGACTTTGGTGATGGATGTAAGTTATGTATATGTCATGTTTTTAATTTTCTGTGTTTATTTAAGTCTACAAAGTCACCAGTTACAATTTTCATTCACACCATTCAAAGAAGATTAGATATCACCCTTCCAGTCCTATCTATAGAGAATCTTTTTCCGAATCGAATGAGCCCCATGGTATCAAAATTAGTTGAACCATTTGTGTAATTTTTTGACATTATTTGGCTATTTTTGACCATTGTAACACAATTTTTAACCTTTTTGAGTTTTTGACCTCTTTCTCTTTTGTCCCTTTTTTGCCGTAAAGCATTTTAGTGGTTATTTAGCCATGTCATGTCATTGACATGTTGCTTACGTGTAAGGTGTTAGGCTTACGGTGTGAAACTCATGAACATATACTTTTTAAGAACTTTTGGATTACAATCTAATTTTGCTCCTTGTATCATTTGTAGATACACTCCGTTTTAAAAAGCGTCATCATTGGAATTTTGAAAGTGGCCAAGCCGCAGCGAGAACCAGAACAATATGGTCCAAACAATGAGTCACATATTAATATAAATGAATTCTTAATTCAGCAAGGGTTCGGTGATCGTATGCCGGAAACTTACCTTTCCGAGGTATCAATGTTTCTATTCAAAACTTGACTAATTATTTATTCAAGGACATTAGAGAAATAAGGGTTTTCAGTAAAGGAAAAAATTTTTCTTGATGAAACTGATTAAGTTACGGAAAATCCTCCCTATTTCATCCTTCGAATGTCGTTATATTTCAAGAATGCTAATTGTCTTTTGTTTGAATTTGTCAGTTAAACCACAGCGTTAGAAACCGTGCAGCCTCTATAAGAAGCAATGTTGCTGAAGTTCAAGCCCATAATAAAGATCAGTTGGCAGAGAACTGCGATTTAGATTTTATTGATCCCCCTAAGCAAGGACCGGTAAGAGTTCTACTGACAAGTGGGAATAATAGACATTCATTTCCGAAATCCAGACAGATTAGTATATTCCTAATTATAAATGTATGGTCCATTTAAAAAAATATACGTAGCTAAAACTAAAATTTCTCAAAGTATAATAACGAACACACTGGATTTTGGAAGAAAGGCCTATGACAATTTTTGCCATTTAGTTTTCATTTATAAATTTTATGATGTAAATTTTGGGTAGGTCCACGTCTCATTAAAGGGACCATGGAGTCCTCTGGAATTAGAATTTCAGAATTTATGTTCGAGTTCCAGTTCGAAACAGGTTACTATTGATAATAACAGTGTAAATTCGGTTGTTTTGGATTATGAGCCCACAGCTCCAACGTCTCGACTTCTTGTGGCTGCTCATGTTTCTGTACAAGAGAGAAGTGGAAGACTTGTTGCACGGTAAGTGAAATGTTTGCAGTATTTTTTTTAATAACGGAGCAAGTTAAAACGTGAATTGGTAGATGATCCATGGTTGTTTTGGTTTTGAATTATTTAGAGACACTACCATAATGCCCGCTTTACCGGGACTCATAGCTCTTATGTCCATGATGTTTGCACCCAAAATCGAACTAAGAACTGACATGAGAAAGTCTCGGTACACAGGTATGAATTTGTATTTATTTAATCTGTTAATAGCTACCAATTATAAATACAAATTGCAGCTCATGTAATCGTGTATTTTTATTTCAACTCGATATTTAGGCGTTCTCTGCGGGTTAGGAACATCCCCCCATGAACAAGATCTTCCAATTTACCCAGATCACGATTTGGAAATTGTGTTTGACACTGAAATTGATGACGATGACGTTAATAAGGTATTTTTATCTTTTGCTGATGTGTGATAAAATTATACAGCTAAAATATAATAATGACATTCAAAGTTCAAACCAAGATTGCTGCTTGCTAACAGTATTCTATTTTCTTTGACTATAGATTAATAGGATTCGGTATTTTATGAATCTCATATTACGACAAGACGGTGGAAAAGTGAATATTTCCCACTCCCACAAAGCTCTTGTAAAAGAAATAATTTCACTACTTAAAAAAGAGAGAAATCGGGCTGATGAAGAAATTTGGCCTCAAGAAGAATACGTATGGAACAAACTGGACCCGGATGATTTAAAACCTCCTTCGAAACAATCGTTTGATTATAGACACTTGGATATTTTCCTACCCCATAATAGTGTGAAATTAAATAAAGACAGTGAAGACGATTTGTTTTGGGGGCTTGATGTGTAAACGAGAAACTAATGGTTAATATTAATGTGCTTCCATTAATTTAGGTAGGTTTTAGTTTATACTTTTTTGTTATTAGTATACATACTCATTATAGTAGTTGACTGCTGAAAAATAGAAACTATTAATTGTAGAATATCTACATTCAGTGATTGTAATGGTATTACCTCATCCATATAAAAATGGTTAAAAAATCGTATTGATATTATTAGTATTTTGCTTCGTATTAGTTGTACTACTTACTTCCTTTGATCTCACTCCAGGAATAATAACAACTGTACCTATTACTAATTTTAATTAAATATAGTTGCAAAAGAGATTTAATAATGGAGCATAATTTTTGTACCTCTCTTCTGAAACTTTCAATTTCTAATTGCCAGCTGCAACAATAACAATCAAACATTAAAAAGTTATTACTTTTTCTGAATATTTGTAGTAACGATAATTCTGAATCATTATCAGTATGCAAATTGAATATGATTGTAGATTTTGGTAACTAGTGGACAAGTACATGGATAACGTAAATTACTTTAGATCAGAGTATCAAGTATTATTGTAAATACTAAAATGTTATTGTTCCTACCTTTTGATTTCCAATAAAAATGCAAACTTGTAATTATGGTTATTGAAATTATCATCATTACTGTTCATCAAGGTGCTTTGACTCCTGTGCATGCTTTCGTTTTATATAGTACATTATTCTTATTCTTAGTTATTTTGGCTTCCATAATTGTATAGCAGAAACTTTCAATAAAGTGTTTCTCTCATCTTACACGATACTCTATTCCATTGTATGCTAAGTAAATACTAGACAATGTGGTATGGGATATTTTCTACTCTTACTTCATTTGAAAATACCAACTTTCACCGCAGCAAAATTACATGCATCTTACATCTTAGTAAAAATAGTGGTGGAAGATATGTGAGCGTTTTATAATTTTATATGGAGAGATAGTGATATTCCTAAAGAAAATTGTCTCATTCGTATGGTTAGTTCTTACAAGTCTTAGACAGATGCACTGCATTTATTAATTATTTACTTTATCCCTTATCCGTGTAATTATCCGGGAAATTCGTGTATCAATATTCAATGTCAGTGGGGAGGCAGTTCTGACAATTTATAGTATTAATTACAAATCCGTTTATCACTTACTGATACGATATGGCACTAATGCCCCTAAGGTACTGCATTAAAATATTAATAATTCTGTCATTGCCTTTCTGACAATATTGAGTGTAAGCTAGATTACAGCTTTTATATAGTATTATGTATCATTCACCAAAAACTGGTTTTTCATGCGTGCTCCATTCTTCAGTTTCGTCCTCATCGTCTACCTCCCCATATTCTGATGAAGCATTTGAATCGGATATTACAATATCCCTTTTCCGGCATATGTGAGTGAGGGATGTATCTGCAGATGTTGCCATAAAATCAATCTCTAACCCAAGATCTCCAAGAACAGCAGCTGCTCGGTATTTCACAATCATTATGATAATGTCTATGAAACGAAAATAATTAACCCATGTTATAATTGGAAGAGATTATGCAGTTTTCTTCAGCTTTATGCCATTATTAGTCTTTGAGCATATTAAAGTACCATCAAGAAGTGACGTAGCAATTCTCGTCCTTGTGACCTCATCCCGCACTTGTTTGCTAAGCCACGGTTGAAATTCGCTTTTAATGGCTAAATTCAATACAGAAATACACTTAATTAATAATTATTATAAGAAACAATTTATATAGGAAGATATTTAACAACAAGAATGTAGTATTAATAAATAAAACTCCTTCACTGGTCAATGACATGAGGTCTTAACGATATCAGTACCAGAGACGTCAGAGAGTGATCGTTTACGTATATATTATCATGATCATTCTATCGTAATATCATAATGACGTGCTTTCACAAAAAATCGAAAATAGCACTAAATTTTTAATACTTTCTACTGGTGAAAGTTCATTGTTATTATCGTACATATAGGTATACGTGGAAAGAGAATTGAATATCAGCGACAAAATGTCATCTTGTCATGTAGTCGAATGTCGTCATTGAACCCTTGGCTTTTTATTGCATTGACCGTTGAAACCTCTGTCTCACGTCTGTCTAGTCTGTCTTGCAGCATAATATATCAATGGAAGTCTCAATGGTGTCAATGGACATTGCAAGGAAGAAGCCAAGGGTTTAGTAATGAAGTTTCTTCTTCAGGTACCTGACCAAGTACCTATTATGTGCAAACATTTGTTCCGGACAAATTGGATTTGCAAACTAACAAAATGGAGGTGGAGGAAGTTACTATTAAAGTAAGCTATTTGTTAGCTCCACAGATAATACTTTGGCCTGTGTATACGAAAACAAAGAAAATTTCCAACCTTCATAGCTCATATCGTAAAGAGTGCCTGCTTTGTGTAGTACATCGGAAAGATGGTTAGTCATTTGTGACAAGTAGGATTGAGCGAAAAAGATGCAGGCGACATTTTCCTCCAAGTCTTTGTAGTTCATTTCTTCCTGATGTAATTGCAACCTTCGTGTCTCAGCTTTAATTGCAAATTCCTTTTCTTGGTTCTTCAGTATCTCCATATGACTTTGAGCAACATGAAGCTTTTGCTGGGCTGTGACCCATACTCCGCGGACGAACAATTGCTCATCCTCCTCCATCACCTCTGTCACCGCCTGCTCTACAATCCTTTCTGTCAATACCGGGGCAATGGCACCAATTTCTTCCTCAAAGTCAAATAGCTCCCAATCGTCTATCTGAGTGCCGGTACTGATACCCGATTTTATTTTCAAATAATCTGGAATGGGGATTGGGGCTTGCTCTACTTCCGTTTGAATGAGTTGATTTATCTCGGCGATTTTCTCCAAGTGTTCAATCAGGAATAATTGAGTTGCTTCTCTATCCAGGTTCCTATTTTTTGGCGGTGGAGTTTTGGGTCGGACTATTCCTCCGAGTTTGTACTGATTTGCACGGAGTGATTTTCGCTTCTTTATAATCTCTCTCCTTTCTTCTTGCTTTTCTGCTTTGATACACCGTTCCCTCTCTGTCTAAATATATTTTAAAATACTAAAATGACTGACCGTTTTAGGGCGTATTATTATTTCCAGGAACTTCCCGTAATTTCTGTATTCCCGTACCTCTTTGAAGTCCTGAAAAGTCTTCCCACGATAAACTCTTGGATCATACATCGTATTGAAGTATTCTCCGGGAAGCAATCCTCTGTCAGACTTTCGTAAAGGCCTAGCATGGAAACAAAAAAGAAGTTAATATTAAAAGAAGCATATAGCATTCTTACACCATTCTCAACGAGTTCAAGATTTAAGATACCAACCTGGACTTCCGCTGTCGTTCAGTGTGGCCTACAGCTTTGGGTCCACTGGTGTACATGTAACCGTAAACAGGTGGATATGGTGTGCATTTTGGCGGAGACTGCATCATATAAGGACCCAATGTAATTCCTCTGGTTTTCAAAACTTTGGAATTCGTCATAGGCATTTGCTCCGACATAATTAGGCTATACTGTATTGGATCTTAAAAATTATGTTCTTGATTGAATTGTGGGTGGAATATTTCCAAATCAGCGTAGTGTTCAAAAATACAAGCAATTAATATTTTGCATAAACCATTTGAAGTTATGTCAATTCGTGCATTCTTTTTCTTCAACTACTGTCAATATCATGGGTTGCAAAAAATTACACTACTTTCATTCATGAACAGGTAAATTCTATCGTTGCATTTCAGAAAGGATTATCTTGGAAACAACGAAAATTGAATGTTCGTACATTACATGGGCGGTATCTCCCCACTACTGCTCCGGGAAAATCGCCATGGTCCCTATTAATTTCCGTTATATTACTATATTTGCGATACCCTCCCACTTTTGTTGTTCCGATCCGATGTCTTGTCATTTTATGGACCCGTTTTTGGACCCGTTTGGTTTGAATTGGAGAAGAATATCTTGCAGTCTCAGTCTATTTTAATTGTTCCTGTGCAAATACTTTGAGAATATAGAACCAGTTTATAAAAAACATCACACTCGAAATATAATTTTAGAAATGGATTTGTCAGCATTTAGAGACGAAAACAGTTCCAGTAGTTGTATGCAATACAATGATATCGCAGTCGCTTTGGAATCTTTGGAAATGGATTCCTTGGTAAAAGATGAAAGTTACTCTGACTTGGATTCGGACGAAGAAAATGAAATAAGTAGAGATAAAAATGTTATAAGGCCAAAGTTTAATGAATGGAAAGGCCAAGAGATAGATCTGCATTTATTAGGACCTTTTGATTCGGAATTCAGTAGAAAGATCAAGGGTATTGTTAGGCCAGAAATAGTCGATCTGAAATTGGATCCCTTCTATAGGAGTGATTATCAAAATTCTGGAGAACCTGGTCAAGGGGTAGTAAATACATTTCAACAGTTGGCTGGTCTTCTGGTCTTCGGATAAGGGATGGTCCATAAGTTTGAGTCCCACGACTAGCTATCGAAAGTTTCATTGGAATAAGAGTACTACGTTCCACCCCACCCAGGATAACAATATTTTCTTGGAAAATGTTTTGCGTGGCTATAGCTGTAATCGTGGGAATCTAACTTCTGTGACTCCTTAAATATTCGAAGACCAACTCAACAGTAATTTTATTATTTCCAATAAAGTGCTAATTCAAACTATAAATCATAGGCTGTTTATAGAATTTGGAGAAATTCTAAGGCATTTGATACTACAAAAGTGATCACAAATGAGATGAAATCCCCAGTAAAGGAAGAAGACATAAAACATCGTCCTACCATGAACGAAAATGAGAATCTTGGATATGCAGATGAAGCAGATGAAGACGACAAAGAAGATCAGTGCACTATTGTTGGTTATGATCGTCTTGATTTAGAATCTTCTGAGTCGGAAACCGAAAACGAGATCAGTGAATTCATCGAAAGTCTAAAAGTGAAACGAAAGGAAGGAGCAAATGTGACGGGAGAATCCTTATGGTATGACGAATCCAAAGATATGATACGAAATTTCCATGAAAAATCCTACAGCCTAACTTCTTATACACCTCCGGATAATAATCTGTTCGGGAAAGGAAATATTCTGAAATCCATTTTGACAACCAGTGAAATGAAGAGTATGTGAATAATTCATTTCTAATTCTTGGAATAATCCCTCCGAATACTGGATACTGGATGGGATACTTAAAAGATCATGATTTTGTATCAATAGAAATGTATCCGCATATTCTGCTTACTTTTATTGTTGAAGCCATATAAATACTAAACTCCATTATTGTTGTATTTGTACTTTGTAGTGCTGCAGCCTTTGGAAATCCAGGATGATAACAAATGACATTTATTTGGGATAGTCAATGTAGTCTGATAGTGGTACATAGTAAAATAAATTACACTATTTATTGGGGAGGATATAGGAATGCATTATGAATTTGCGTTTTATACTGTATACTTATAGACAGAAATTAAAATAAAATGTTCAATTGATACCGACATTACGGAGGAGTACCTACGGAGTATGTACAGAATGAATTATTTTTGAGAAACAGAATTACATATTAAAATGTAAATGGCCTATTTTATATTGCCAACATAATTAGAACTTTACTACTATATGACTTAAATGGTAAATATATTCGCAATGTGGATTCCACAACCATTATTAGTGGATTCCACATCCATTATTAGTTATTGATGCTATTAAAATGTTTACGGCAAGCTGCATAGTGTGTACACTGTGTACTTAGATAGATTAATAATCAGTTGTTTTTACTACATGAAAAGGAACCATCAGTCGATATAATTATTTTATAGCGAATTAATGTTAATATCAGTATGCTTTTCTTTCATGGTATTTTTCCTTTGATTCACATTCATTCACAATTCACATTCACATGGTTCACAAATTCACATTCATCTTTCCTTTGGTTCACAATCACATTAAGAAAGTCTTGCGTTAATTTGAGGATGGGTTCATATGGGCACTGTGAGAGTGCGAGACTGCGATGCGAGAGTATTTAAACCAATGCATTAGCAAATTCCTTCTATAGGCCGGGATTTTTCACCGATTACTATGAAACTTTCCTCAAAAATCGGTTTTTATATTACAGATCGAAACTTAAGGTCAAAAGTAATTATTGTTGGGAGTTGGAACGTAGTTGGCGACAACTACGTTCTCGAGAAAACTTCAACGTCATCGTCATCGGCAACTGCCTATTCCGAATCAATTACTTTTAGCCTTTAGGATCGATCGGTAATATAAAAACCGATTTTAGAGGAAAGTTCGATAGTAATCGGTAAAAAATAATGGCCTCTAAGAGGAATATGCTAATGCATTGGTTTTTCTACTTCTCTACTTGCCTCGTAAACCAGACCTTAAATCACTGATTAATGTGGTTTCTTTGCTACATAATACAATTTTTATAAATTGAGACTATAGCTAGACTCAATCTCAATGCCATAAGTGCACCAATATACTGCATATTCATTTCTATTTTAACTTATAAATAAGTACCTCAATAAGTTTCTATAAGACAGTGAAGACTACTGCTGTACAATAAAATAATATAATCATTTGCATGCCTGCCAAAGGAAAATGGTGCATGACAGTGGCAGATATTTTGAAGCTTTGTATTTGATTCTGCATCTTTTATTAGTGTTTGAAGCATACCTTGGAGTTGTTACGTAAGTTTAATACAGCATAATATTATAACATATTCTATACCAAGATCTTATTTAATCTGAATTGAGTTAATTATACTTACCAAACCTATAGCATAATATGTAGACATAATTATACAAAAAAATAAACTAAATACTTTTCTTCTGACTTCTGACAAAGAAAGGTTGAGCTTTATAAAATTCTGTTCGCTAGTTTGAGCTACTTTTCAAGATTAGTCATATAGGATTTCATTACGTATCTGATTGTTTTCTCAGAGGTTACAGTTACTTCGAGATTCATGCAAAAGGTGAGTTTGGTGGGGGGACGATATTGCTGGAAGTTGGGCCAAATGACACTATACTGCAAATTAAGCAGAGAATAGAAGCCCAAACGGGAGTGCAGCCATGTAAACTGAATCTACGTTTTGAAGGGCAGGACATGATGGTAAATGAGAATTTTGTCCTAATGAAATGTACGAATGTTTTACATATTGAGACGACTTGATTTTTTCATTAGGAAAATGAAACTGTAGGGTTTTACAAAATAAAGGGAAATTCCATGATTCTGATGCGTCTAAAAGAACCAAAAACAACAACCACTACGACGACGACAACTATCGATGCGACAACGATCGATACGTCAACAACAATCGATGCGACAACGACCGATACGTCAACAACAATCGATGCGACAACGACCGATACGTCGACAACTGATATCACGGCCACACCTCAAGGAATTCAATTTGGGATTTACTACATACAATTAAAAGAAAATTGATAGAAACTAATGAAATAATTAGTCCTCTTTTAATGGACCTTTTAATAAGGAGTTAATTCGAGTTATCAGGGTATTTACGTTTTTTGAATAATTTATTTGCCATTTTTATGCATGCATAGTTATATGCATTTCAACCAGACAGACAAAAAAGTTGAATTGCAGATACCCTACAATAATAGTTGTACTACGGCTACAATAACAATTTGACTAATTAATTTAAGAATTATAACAACAATGTTGTGCAATTTGCAGAGCTGCCTTTGCAAATTGAGTGCACACAAAAGTAAAATAGAATATAGTCGACTGTGCATATAATAATTATAATAATATTCGCTTAGAGTAAGCATCACTTAATGTCAGGAAAGATGTCTTGAATGCACAAGTTTTCATTTATGTAGCAATAAGTTCGTAACATTTGGCATAATATAAAGGCAGATCAGCAGCATAAACATTTGATATCAAAGTGAATGATAGAAAATTGGGGAGAAAAGAGCGTGCACGAAACTTTACAAATATTAGTGTTACGGAGTAATTCATTGTTTTGACATGCTCTATTTTCTTTTAGGTTAGTTTAACGAAAGAAACTACATCTACGCAGCAAGGTCTTCTTCTGCTATTATAGCGGAATCAGGAGGTTTCATCGCAGACTCAATTTTGCTCATCAACCACTGTTTAATGTAAGAATAGTTGAGCTGACATTAATTAATAACAATAAACCAATAAAATATTTAGGGGGATAGACAGATGTAGAGCATGCATCATTTCATCACGGAAAAATTATAATTGATTTGGAGGATATTTTAGAATCATTTTTTTAATTAAATCAATTACCGTACAAACATCCGCATTGTACACAGGAACCAAAAGCTCTTTCATAAGCTGTGGCCGAAGCAACTTTTTCTTTTGATTAACCTTTAGCTTGAATACAATACCCTTCTCCACTATATCTGGAATACCACGAAAATCCTCCCACATGTGTGTCCACACAATCTACCAGAAGATTAATAAAAATCAAAAACCTAGATTATTTCGTCCTAGCTTCGCTAATGTATTTTTTCTAATACGAATCTAAAACTACGAAAACAGCTGCGGCACTCACATCCCATCCCCCGAATAAGTCATCTCGTTTCAAGTACATTATACGCTTGTCTGTTAGAAATACGACGAATATTCCGTGAGGATTAATAAGAGCATGAGCCATGTACGTATCCGTATGTACATATCTGCCTTTTTCCAAATCCTGGTTTATTCACAAATCAAGTCAATCAATAAAATGTATTTACAAGATTATCAGCAAGTCAAACTACACAATTCACTACATCCTATGTAACACATAATGTCACTTAAAACTATCTGTTACTGCAGGGTCAATTTTAGGTCCTCAAAACCGTATTCCGAACTTACATGTAGAAGTTGCACACCTTCAGCTTCATGACAAACATACGGCTGAAGAATCGAATCCGACGGAACAAATCTGGGTGGCCTCATACGGCGAACGTCATCAGAAGTTGATGTGGCTCTGAATAAGAATAAAATATTGTTAAAACCAGGTACAACCGTAGACGAGGTCACACAAAACCCGGGGTACGGAAATGCGTGTAAGCAAATTAAATCAGGAGTAGGCACTGCACGCATAGCTATTACACACAATTAATTCCCTACTCCGGGTTTTGAGTGAAATCTGACCCCTACTACGGTTGTACCTGGTAAGGGTTAAAACATTACTATACCATTTTGAAATTAGATAATTTATAATATTAAAAGTATTTCTTGTAATCTATTAGACGTTTACTTACTTCTTAACAGCATCAAATGATCCGCTAGCAAAATCAACGACTCCTGCAACGGGTCTCGCAACCAAACCAATGGCACCTCTACCAAATCCTTTGAAGAATCCCCCAACTCCTCCTTCTCTCGCTCCTCTTATAGGTTGTGTAACTACTCCGGTAATACCATCGAAAACTCCCTGGGAAAAAAATATTGTGTTGGTAAATCTGTATATTTCAAATTAAGCATAAACTACCCGAATTTTGTCAGTAATCAGAATAATAATTACCAGTACAAGGCCTTTTCCTGAACGTGCTAGTCCTTCCGTGACATCCTGAGGACGTCGGCTAATGTTTTCACGTCGTTTCTTTTGATAATCTTCATCTAATGTTAATGCAGCTATTCCTTTACCTAACGTACCTGTTATTTTTGAAAAAGCACCAAAAGTACCACCCACTGTGCTGCCCAGCAAATGTCGTACACCTAAGGCTAACCCTTCCGCGAATTCGCCAGGTCCTTGGATTGCTCCCTGTAGAAATTAAAATGACAGTGGAAGCCAAAATTTCATATCATACCATCATGTACTGATTCAATTCAATATATAAGAAATTGTACTTGAAAAGGTTCATAGAAAAATGCTTGAACGCCTTCTTTGACACCCATTGCCAATCCGAAAGGATTCCCAAGTACATCCAGCCCAAGAACAAGTACATAAAGCTGTTTTAAAGCCTGTGATGAATAATGTGAATAGATTTCACTATACAGTTGATCTCCAGAAACAAACATGTGTTGCAATTCAAGACAGGAAAGCCTAATTGAGACAAGAATAATATTATAAATACATATTATAACCATTTTCAAATATTGAGGAAAAAGTACTGGCATTACTTGAACACAACGTCTTGAATCTCTGTTACCGTTACACCAACGCTTTTCATCATTATATTTAAGAAATTATTGGTCGATTGAGTTGAACCGCCCATTGAAAAGCTTATGTGGATCTGTATTATTTCAAATTATTATTGCATTGCTTACAAACTTAGAACTAACTATATGACATCCTTTTTATAATTCTAATGTACCTTTAATGGCGAAAAGTGTAGGAAATCATAGAAATGTTTCTGTCCCTGAGACTTAATTTGACGAGCGTTGCACTCACCAACAGACGTGCAAGCTTCTACATACTCTTTGCGGTAATGATCTCTCTGCAAATATCAAAATATTCTCTTCCACATCATGACCAAAAAATACCAATGGCAATACAGTTCAATAAATATTTACCAATTGCTCTGATTTAGTGGCACTATTGCTTGGACTGAGAAGATCAAGTACTGCAGTTATCAGAAAATAATCCAGACGCACATGAAATTCTTGCACTAAGACCTTAAAGTATTTATACTGGATAACGGAACTATGTGCTGTTATCCGTTGCATAATGCTTATCTCTGCAAATGGCTTTTGAGGATCTAAACATGGAAACATAAATATAGATCAGTAAAGATAAATATACAAATATGTAAAAAACCAAAATAAATATATAAAATAATAACATAAAAACTTCATCGGGTAGAAAAACTTTCACTAGTTTTACAATTCCCAACTTACTGCTTTTGGTAGCAACACTTTTTGGTGGTGGAACAGGTGCAAGCATAACGCGAAAAATACAATCCGACATCTGGTTGTCCATTTGGAGCCGATGTATTTTTGCATGGAACTGGGCGGTATGCGGGGACGTTTTATAATGTACCCAAATTCCAGTTTGGAAGGACCTCCTCAATTGCCTCGCAAATGGTTTGAACATTTTCAGATCGACGAAATCAACCTAAAAGCATAATTTCACTCAATTAACATCGGTACGATACATAATATTTTAAAGTTCATTACGACTATCTAGTACCTCAATTCCAGAATCCAATGTAATATGAGACTTAGTCGCAGAAGAAACTACTTTTTCATTGAGGAAATTTTGATACGCAGTTTCTATTGCCATACATTTATCTGCAGGAAGAGCTCTGAAGCGTTTTGACTTTCCTTCTTTCTGAGTTTCCCACACTATCCCAGAGCTACAAAATAATTTTCATTAGTCCTGAGTGTTGTAATTACTATTTACTACAAGTTTTAAAGGCAATTAGAAAATAATTACCTAGCAATTCGCACATATAAAATCTCTCGAAATTTTTCATTATCTACAATGGATAATCCAATTCCCTGAAGCATGACTGTATATTCTGCTGTTACTTGACGATTATCTCTGACCGCTTGCAAATAAGTCACTAATTCAATATCTGTTGTATACAGCATTACCCTTTGCAGACCGTTCAAAAATGATATCCAGAAGTAGGCTTCCTCTTCTTTGGAACCGTCAGAAATATATGTGAACGAACCGCAATTGTCCTGCAATACCGAAGTCATAGATTAAATAAATGCTAATATTAGAGCATTAGCAGAGAATGGCAATGGCACAGTCTATACTTACCTCGAGGAGTTTGTCATTGAATACATTTTTCTTTCCAGTAGTTGCAGGCCACCATGTCATGGTTCTATCTCCAACTGGATCATTCCATGTTAAATATTGGGAATACCCGGGCAATAACACTCTGTAATAGCAGGAATAAAGTTAGAATAACCCTGTTTGGTAGTTTTTTAAACCAAAGAATTCTAAGGTCAAAACCTAATTGAGGTTGATCCCTTTTCCGAAACTTCAATAGGAACTTTCTTTGTTGCATTTACTACAAGCAGCGGTGCTTGACCCACAATCATTTCACTAAACGTAACGAGTGTCCGAGCTTCCGAAATGTGAACGTCCACATGAATTCCACCATACTAAAAATAATAGTCAAATTTAAATCAATTTTGCTTCTAAATAAAGGAAAGATTAACGTAACAAATAAGTTCAGAATGTCAATTACCTTGTTGACTAGCTTAAGAAGGCAATGATTGACTTTATCGTAGCAAAAAGACATAGATTGCTCTTTAGTTCCAACTATAGACACAACTAAACATGACGAGCCACACCGGGGCCAGAATCCTACACAGTTACCAGAAGTCACTAAGTTTGAAAATTTCAGATTTTCTTTTTCTTTCACCACTAAGTCGAATTGGCACTGATTAACAAGATAGAATTTAGGTGTGAAAATAACGGTTTTAGTAAGGCCCCAAGAATTCATTACGATTTCAACTCCAATCTATACAAAACATACAATTTCAAAAAAGGTAAACCTTAAAATTTAGATTTTAGAGATTATTTTCATACCTCGTAGGACATTTGTGGAGATTTGCAAGTCAAATAGCCACTGCTACCGGCCACGTCCAGAGAGAATTTGCTTGACCAATCACTCTCCTCTATTTTAATGAATGCATTTTTCTTGGACAAGAAATTCTTCTTAGTGAAAGTAAACATTAGAGGCGTGTTGAAAGATTCAGGATGCAGAATTTTTGGCGCATCTTTTTCATCACCCTACATTTCATAATTTTTAACGGTAGAAATCCAATTATTAAACAATTCTAATATTGTCTTGTTGAAAAATATAATATATTGCATCACCTTATAGCAAAGACTGAGACCCGTTCGATTGATCATCCAGAATGGACAGTATACATGGAAAGTTACAATTTGATCCACTATTTCTGTATGAATTCCTAGAGTTAACGAGTTATTACGTAGTTCGTCGGAACGAAACAACCATTGCGACAAATCGGTGGTCGCTTTTACGATCAAAATTTGAGCAGACCAAGATTGACCATCATAAAAAGGGATCTAAAATTAAAAATCATCATAAAATCCCTAAATATAATAATAAAAAGATTTTCGGATTTCAACAGTAATATTTTAACGATACTTACCCTCAACGTAAATTCATAGCTTTCATTTCTGTCAACTTCAATATTGCAGACTTGAAGTGTAGAACCTTCATCCGCTATTTTTATGAAAGCAATGTTGTCCACGTAATAGCCAAGTTTACAAGGAAGTAAATTGTTGATGATGAAAGGCGGTCGCAAATGAATGTAGCAACACTGACTAGCTAGACTCTTTCTTGCCGTATTTTCATGGAATGCTTGCTTTATTTCACCCATGACCTGTGCAAAAATAAACATTGACAACAATCCCGGATTTTCTTGATTTATTCTTAATTCAAAAAATAACTCGTAAAACTCACTTTTATATTAAAATGTTCGGTTTCTGTTCCCCTTGGCGGACAGGAAATGTGAGTGATAACATGTACCTCTGTCATTAAAGTCATCCATACAAATGGCAGGGCTGATACGCAATATCTAAATCAATAAAAGGAAGCAAATTTTAACGCACATTATCACCAAAGTATTTTAAATAAGTAGAATCGGTTTACCCTTCAGGTGCAAAAAACAACTCAGCCGTTTTCGTATACACAGCCTGCAAAGGGATGTCTAATTTTTGACCAGCTTCAGCCGTGCCAATTAATTTTACAACTCGGGGCCCTCCATCCATGTAATAAACATCTACTGCAACGTCTAGCTCATTGATAACCTGAATCCAACCAAATATCATTTAGAGATTCAAAGAATATTAACATAGTAGGTAACTTTATCGGACTTATATAATGATAGAGGTATAAGATTACCTGTATTATGCTCCGGAAGGTAACTATCTTGGAACAATCCTTCACAGCAGTGTCCACTAGTAAGGCGTAATGCATTCCCAAGTCTGACCGCTTGTCTAAACTGTAGTATCTTTTTTCTGCTCTATTAACAGGAACTTCATGCGCAAATCCGTACTCCGGGACCTGCAATGTCATTATAAATATTTATAAATAAAAAAGTTAGGTAGGAATCTCTACATTCGCAGTTAATATTGTCGTGTCTATCTACCTCAATTTTTAAGACTCTTTCTTCGTGTCCTTCTTGTTCACGTAGAATGGAAGTGTGATGTTTTGTCATATCAAAAGATTCTGCCAAAGCAAAATTGATAGATGTTCCAGCTTTGAGTAAGACTTCGTCGTACACCCGGGTGTCTCGGAACAACAAAAAGGCACTATTAATAAGAATGATTTTAATATCTGTTCCAAGGTTATTGATCACTGTATATGCAGCTGTAGATACGTCCCGTTGGGAAACCAGGGATTTCACGGCTGCATGAAATTCTTCTGCTAAAGCATTTATAACTTGCAGTCCTGTTTTTGTAACTGTTAACTCCAAAATGTCCTAAAGAGATTTAAATATTGTTATAAGTTTCCAAAACTATGGTAAAAATTGGTAGATGTAGAGAAAATTAAAATTACACACATTGCTCTGCAAAGTGATTGACATGTGAGATTTTGCAGCCAAAGCTTCTTCGGGAGACACCAGAGATAGTTCTGCTAAATTTTCCGGATTTTCTGCTGTCGTATACTATAAAATTATAGCAGCAAATTAAAAGAGACAAAAAATTTCAGTTGACACATCTTCAGTTTTTTGTAACATATTTCATGAAACTGTACCTCAAAAAGTAATTCCCACGGTCTATGGGACACTCTTCCATGACTCCGAGTTTCTACTGGTTCTACAATATATTCCCACATTCCAAAAGTCGGATTGTAGTAAGCAGCCTCTAGTTTCATCCTTCCCCCAACTTGAAGCTACAGTAGATAATTAAGACAATATCGATTAAAAGTTTTGATTAAATTTTACAAGTTTTTACATGCCATTTTTTGAACAAGTACCTTAGAAGTCCAGTCGTAAACTTGCAGATCGAAGTCAGCTTCGATAAGTAGCATGGGAAGAGTATTCACACCCATTCCTGTTTCGAATGTTATTAATAAACATCCTGACTCTAGAACAATCCTTTCCCTAATCTCCAATTCATTTTTTACATCAAAATAACTGTCAATGGGGTCTGAATTTTCTATTTCCAAAGCATCTTCGCCAACTTCCACCGTTATATCTGCATAATATTAATTATATGTAAGACAATTGAATTTTCAATATCATAACAAAATTAGGAAACCCAAAAAGAATTTACCTGGTTTAAGGAACCATAAATTCATTTCTGAATTTGGTTTTGCTTCCCATAATTTTGAATGGTCATCTACTTTCAAAATGCTTTCAGATTCGGGAGACACACTGATGCCAGATGATATCTTCAGCAGTAACTCAAGAGTACCTAATTTATACGGATATAATATAACTAGTCTATTTATGGCAACATAACTAAACAAAAATTCAATCTTACCAGCAGTGAGTCGTATGAAAATATCAGAAAGGTTTATATCAATTAGCGTCCCCATTTCAGCAGAAACATTCATTACCAACGTAATTGACATTGGACTGATGACCTAATATTTCCAAAGTTTTACAAATATAATTCGATCATGATAATTTTAAATTATTTTTATTCTAATTGCAAACAAACCTCTGCTAATGACTGCCCTCTATTTTCTGGATTATAGTTGCATGTGCTGAGTCGGATATTATTTACGGTACCCATTGTATTTTGTCTGTTATCCACAACTTTTTGTCTTAAATTTACTTCACAATGCAGAAGTAATGCATTCGAATAGATACTATCCATAGACTCCACCAACACAATTTCTGTCTCTGCCAAATTGTAAAACGCACTGAACGGTAACTCCGCTTCAGGATTTTTTACTGCAGGCAATGTTTTATCAGCAGTAATTTCTCGAACAGGGGCTGGATCTACATTTGCGAACAAACATAATGGCGAAACGAAAGATATTGCTCACACTTACAAGAATATTAGTGAAAACATACCATCAGACGTAGAAAATTTTTCTGTTTTCGCAGTAAAATTAGGTTTCCCAACTTCTTCTTCATAATTCAGAACAAAAAAATTGCTGAGCTGGAGCAAATAATCAACGCAGAGGACAATTGTCAGACTTGTCGTGTCAATATTCACTATAGATCAAAGGAAGCATTGTACAAACTCTTTATACTTAACTTTATTTAAAACGGTAAGAAAAAACTTACTAAGTGTTCCATCTTTCACGTCTTGTTTATAACTAAATCGGATAACTTTTCCGGGTATAGCATCTGTCACATTTTCCAGCTTCTTTTGAATTAAATTCGTTATTGCTCTTTCCCCTGGGCGTACATCCTCAAGATTAATATCGTCGATCGTCTAGAAAACATTTACCATTTATTCTCTTTATTGCCGAAAGCTCTGAGTATTAAATTAGGGAACAATAAATATAGCGTCTTACAATAGGACAATACATGTTTCCATTGCTGAAGCTTTCGAAATTGATTGAAATTGTAATTATAGAGAAGTCAGCAAACGCAGCACTTTCTTTTCTGGAAACTAAACCTTTGCTGTTTTCCTGTGAATGTGTATATTAAAAATATTTATCCCAAAATAAAAATAAAAACAAGTAATTTAAAAAACTGAAGCACTTTGGCATTTCTACCTACCAAATTAGACGACCCCTGATACATAACAAGGCCCAATTTTTCAATGAGAATGCTCATATCCATGGATGTAAATATATTTTCTGATGAATCATATCCAGCAATTACTTGAACACTACTGGTCGACGCAGCAGGTTTTGAAATTGCTACAGAGTAGAAATTCAAAACATTATTTTAATAGTTATTTTATAAATTATTAGCATAAAATATCTAATTTCTTACATTTTGTGCTTTTACTAGATCGTGCTACTTTAGTCTCGGATTCAGTTTTTGCAGCTTGTTGTTCTGCAGGATCTCTGCTGTTTCCAGCAATATTCTCGTTAAGACATGCCATTATTACCTGGTAGTCTTCATTTCCACAACGGATCTATAAAATCACATCCAAATTATAGTAATTACTAGATAAATATTAATGACCATAATTTAATCTCTTCTCGCTCGGGTTAGCTACTTACAAACATTTCCTTTAAGGTCCCATTAATTTTTAGGCTAGGAATATCATGGTACCATTCTCCAGATAAATTTCTCTGAACAGCGACATGACAATTCACAGGGTCCAACAACAATACTTCAGAAACTATTTCTTGCAAGTCCATGTTAATATTAACCCTGATAGGTAACAATTAAGATAGTTATACCCTCTAACAGATGAAATTCATGCTAATGTACAAACCAAATATATAGTCATTTTCATACCGACTGATTTTCATGTTTGTGAGATCCACTCGCATATCGTCAATGATGACCACATCCGAAGAGTTGTTAAATTTTTGTTTCTTAAAAGCATTAGTTATCCTTAGACGACCCAAATCCGCCAACAATGCTGCATTGCTATTTTCATTTCTGGGAACCACGATAATAGGAGCCTAAATATACCGATTGCCAATTACATTTTCGTCCAACATTGGTACATTAATTGGCTCAGCAAAAATAAATCCTCTTTAATCTTACTTGTAATTCTATGTTTAATAGAATTCTAGAGGCGGACGCATACGCAGATTCAACATTTTCTCGAGCAACATCCGCTGCTGCTGCTGACGCGTTTATAACAGCTTCTTTGGCTTCTTGGAATGTGTCAATAAATTTCTGAAAATAATTTATTGAATATTAATATGACAATCCGACATACAACAGTAGGTACCAAAATAATAAATTGAGCAGAATTACAAAAATATCGTCGACAAATCCACTAAGATAGTATATTTTCGGGCTACCAGTCTCCACATGAATTTTCATATCATGCTTATTCATATCCAGATGATTTTTCCCTTTCGTAGCGTCGTCATACATAAGTATTTTTATATACACTACTTTATCAGCTTCAACAGTAACAATCTAAAGGAGAAAACGCTATTAACAAAAATGAAATGAATTTAAATAATTTCATTTTACTAATAACAAAAAAAAATAACCTGTTTATACAACGTCTTAGGGTCCAAATTAAGTAACATGAGTTCGGTTAAATTTATAGTCATTTCAGTCTTCTTCAATTGTTGCTTCATCGAAAAATCTAGTTTCGCTAATACTGTTCTCATCAGATTCTTTTTTTCAGAAGACAACTGGACAGTTAACCGATCCATTTTGGCATCAATTTTCAGCAGAATGTCATTTGGATCTGTTGCTTTTTTAGCAACAGCTCGTCGGGTGGCTTCAATTTTCGATACTATTAAAATTATTCATCATCTTATGTTAAAATTTAAACAATATGATTCAATCGTTTGCGATTTTAATACAAAAAAATCAAAATAGTGACTGTAACCTGGCACTGGCTTTGCTCTTTCATCAGTCTTTTTAACACTCAAGGATACGGTGTCTACTTCAGCAGTTTCAACTTCTTTTGCGAAAGCTGAATTGATTTCCTCAAAAAACAACAAAAAGTTAGTCAGTGCCTCCTGATGCAAAATGACATCTAACGATGAAATGTCCGCCTGGATAAACTGCTTTACTTCTTCAGTCATCAGTTGTTTTGGACAATTCGGAAGAACCTAAAACAACACAAAAATGATGACATCCCTTGTCTGTTTTGTAAAATGAAACATAGGGCAATTATAAAATTAAAAAACTTACTGTAAACATATGAACTTTTAAAAGATGTGTACCAAAGCCCTCTGTCATTGGCGTTTTAAGAAGATACAATGGGCCGACAATATCTGGTGCTGTATTTTGCAAAGCACAAACTGTTAACCCTCCAACTGCTATGTCAATATTGGAACTGAATGTTTTGCTTGTCATCTTAGCCTCTAATTGATGAACTTCAAAAAGAGCAAGAGGTAAAGGCACTTTTTGTTCATTTATCCTCGTAACACGTAGCTTAATTGCTGAAAATTTAAAATTGTAATTTAGAATTTGGAAGGAAGAAAATATTTTATTTTTGACTTTATAAATCTTACATTGAACTGTAAAAACCAGGTACATTTCAATAAACTCGACAATCTTCTTATTTTTCTTGGGGTTAGAGTACGTAATTTGTGAGATTGCATACGACTCTGAAACAGCTGGGTTATGAGCAACCTGTGGAGATATAAATCACAAACTATTAATTTAAAGGAAAGATCTAAGATACAAAATATAAAAACGTGCAAAACTTGCAGGGGCATTAGAAGTAGCAGGTCCATCAGATTGGGGAATAGGCAAGGTTGTTAGTAGCTTAAGAAGCTGTAACACTCGGTGTTCAGTAATATCTGAGTCTAGAAGAGGAAGATTCCCTTCCAGTTTTATTTTCGGCAATCTAGGATCATCAGACACAAGGCAATGGTCTAACTTGACAATAAACTCAGTGGATTTAATCAAGTGCTCTTCTAGTTGAACCACAGCAGAATTCTCCATGCTACCATCTTTATTCAAAACAGATGCATAATTTTCCCCTGGAAGTGCAAGGAATACCTGTAGAATAACATCAAACATTTACGTTTAGAGACATTCAATAATTGATTTATGATATTTTTCGTAAAAGTAATATAAATTCTTACAAGAAAATCTTTTAAGGTAACGATAAAGCTGTCGTAAGACTTGTTCATTACGGCATTTAGATATTTTGCATCGGAATCATAGTTTTTCCTTTCTGGTTTTGGAGTGTCATGTCTTTTCTTATTTTTAACTATAATCTCTCCTAGGTCCATTACTAAAACACTTTCGTTTCTAGATAAAGAAACAGCATTACTCTCAGAATCAAAATGGTAAAGAATTTAATTGCTTTATTCTTACGGATCTAATCTCCCATTTTGTGGCACAAGAATATATGGAGCTAGTAAATCGATGTCAACTTCAATTTCCGGTCTGGTGTCCAACATGTACTGCAGTCCAGCTGCAGACTGTTCCTTCCATTCGTTCAGCGTGGAAGCTGCGGCGGCCTGCAATCTGAATGAACATTAATGTACAATTTTCAATTTCAATTCATGTTTTTGAAAAAATTCATATGAAGTCCTTTGAGCTTACTTTTCCAATTGCATCTCTGGCGGAAGCGAAAAACATTTAACCAAATGTGAAATCGTTTTAGCATGATACACAATCTCTAATGCCTGCGCAGAAACATTTATTCGGGATAATCTGTCCACTTTTGCATCTAAAGGATTGCTATGGTACAAAACTTTGAAAAGGTGGCTCCCCGACTTGGCTTTAGATACAATTATATGTGGGATTTCGGATGTGGGCGTATTTTTTAGTCCAACTGCTTCAATTCCACCCATAAACACTTCTACGTTCAATCCATTTTTGACAGGTCGAGTAGACACACTATCAAAAAGAGAATGGTAAAGTTGACAATAACAATGGGAATATATTTACATTAATTTTAACAGTAGACTGGATAAAAGACATACTTCGTTTCAACATTGAGAACTTGTAAATTGAGAATGGTATCATTAGCCGCATCATGACTGAGTGAATCTCGAATAACAAGCCGGAGATTGTGAAGTTGGAACTTTAACAGATACTCTACGTAGGTAGCAGGGTAGTTCAAAGGCAAAGAATTCTCAGAGTAATCGATGGCGTTATACAATTTTGCCTTCTCTTCTGGGGTCAAGGCACTTTCAAACTTTTGAACAATGTCAGCAGCCGTTTCTGATTTCTTACTTTCTGTCGAGCCGCCAAACCAGCCACCCCAACCTGAAAACCAGCCTTCCGCTTCTTTGGGCTTCTCGGCAGCTTTCCCCATTTTTTCCACTTTTAACTCTATTTGTTTTCTAACCAATGTTATGTTAAAGACATCAAGTTCTTTCTCACAATGAGCTATTTTTGCTTCTACTTCAGGTTTGACTTTTTTTGCGGTAAGTTTCGTGTAGTATGCCTAATACAGAATAACATCAGTAAAATATTAGCATAAAAATTTGAAATATTTTAATTGCTTTTTGTGTTGTGAGCTAACATCTGCATATGATAAACACAGCTGCCTATGCCTTTTCATGTGATCCCAATTCCAATTCATGCGACGCCTTCTCACTTCTTCTTCAACAATGCATCTATAAGCAAACTTCCACCTACAAACAAAGCAGAATATTCATTGAGCTTTAATCTATTTCACTTCTGAAGTTCATTTCCTTTACCATGCTTTGTAATTTCCATGATGCGCTGTGTTTATAGGCCTGTATTTCCTATAAAACTGAGCTCTTGACATGAAATCAAGGGATTCAACTAATTCCATAATGTCTTGAAATTGACTCCTTGTCATTCCTGGTTTAAAGAATTCATTGGCGAATTTTAAAAAGGAATTAATAATAGTAATAAAAAGTAATAACCAAAAGTCAATAGTCACTTTAATTGCATTGATGAAGTTTACCTAATAGAAGTTCATTCATAACAACATCAATTAGCACTTTAGGGAGTGAAAATGGGTTTGTGCCCCTTTCAGGACTGGGGTTCAGTTGGACTTTTGCATACGAACTTATCGGACCCAAGACTGTGGATAATCCATTATTATTATTAGTAGTAATAGCAGTAGTACTATCAAGTTAACTAGCCAAAGTTGATAACAATAAGGGATAACAAGAATTTTTATTTGAATGAATACCATAAGTAAGGTCACTATCTTCAAGTACTAACTTCTTCATAGACGTCAGTATTTCGCCGGTGTTGCTCTTTCTTTGAAGAATTGTTGTGTTTGAATTCCAATATAGTGACAATCCTTCTAAATTTGCCATCTGTCACACAAATTTATATTAAATTAAATAAATTGTCGACGTTGTGTTGTGAGTTGTGACTGCAGTTTAACAAGTACTTAAAATAAAAGTTGCAACTGTTACAAAAATGTGCCGTTTAATTTACCTTGTAAATTACGTGAGCAACATCTCTTATAATTGTAGGTTTCCAATCTTGGTCAGTCGTTTCTACTTTCAAGGTTTTAAGAGTTATACCAAAACCAAACGGACTTTGTGGTTTAGTTACATTGTCTTCATACCGTATATGTATGGACTCTATGTTAATTTGAACGTTTTTAATTATCTGGGATACCATTTTTTCGGAAAAAGTATCGACTTGCTCCGAAGATTGTCCTTCTTCTGCAAAAATATTTTGAACCTTAAATTAAGTTCGTAATTAAATAAATGTGGGATAATAATATCGTAATACTAGTGCACACAAACCCAAAACTCTTTGTTGTTCTTTTCTTCTCGCATCTTCAATACGTTCGATTTCTTTTTTCTTGGCAGCTTGAGCTGCTAACTCTTCAGCTTCCTCATTGTACACAACTGAATAACTAGGTGTCACGAGAAGATAAAGGTTTGATAGGTTTAACTCAAGAGGATTACTGTAAAGTCCTTGCCATGGAATTTTCATTTTCAGAGAACCTTTAAGGAAATGTCAGAATACAAAATTCGAAACCTACAGGTAGGTGTTTAAAATAATGGAATTTGTATTACCTAGTTTGCCAATTACGACATGGAATGGTAGTCCTAAATCGTCCATAACAGAATTTTTTAACAATAAATTGTTCAAAACAACGTCCCCTAAAATTGAAATATTTATTTTTTAATCCAATCCAGCTGAAATTAACATCTTATGCAATACCAAGCATTAATAACATTTGTAAAAAAGAAAAGGTTAAAATAGTCTCAGTGGTGAGCAATATCCATCATTACCTCCCCATATTCCCAATTTTAGCTGAGACGAATCAAGATTTTCAAAGTAATCTCCGAGTATACGATTAAGAAGATCCACGACAAGTGATTCGAACACCATTGTGACTGGCTACTTACACTAGCTGGGAGATACAAACTTATTTCCTGAAAAAACAGCAATAATAATAAATATAAGCATTTATTATTTTTATTTTTAATACAGTTTTACAACATGCATACGAGTGTCTAGCACGGATCAAGTCTTTGCGACCTTGTACTGCACTACCACAAATAAGAGCAAGTGCAGTGGTTTACCGCATTGTCATTAGTTCAACTTAATAATATTATGCGAGCCCGTCCCGTCTCTGTACCCTGGCCTTAACAACATTGTGAATAAGTTCACACAAAAGGAATCTAGCTTTATTCTTTTGGAAATAAATAGGAGATAATTGAACCATTTATTTTTTGAACATTCAAATCCTGTCCAGGTTCATTTGCAGTTAACATAGCTGAGAAGATAATAAAATGAATTGGATTCAAATGTGAGATAAAAAGGCTCAACATACCAACCATTCAACCATTTTATTCACATTTAAATCCAAACAATTAGACGCTGAAAACTATTAGGCCATTGGCCTGAATGATTAAATCTAATAATGAATAACGAATAAATTGTGTCATAACCTGGTTTTGGGGGAAAATAATAGTAATAGGATGAGCTACATACGAAATACCTTACTCCATACACTAATCGACATAAATTCCCTTACACCTTACATAGATGTTAAGAATAGACAGAATTTCTAAATTAAGTACCTTTAAGTAAAGTTACTTGTGATGTGGCATTTAAATAGTCGTTTATTATCAGTAGATATTTAGAGCCATCGTCTAATCTTCAGTAGAAGTTGGAGAATTTGTTTCCAATTCCTTCGTCATACATGCAGTTCAACAGATTATATATCAAACTGTTGGTTATACACCCTCATATTTTGTTTGGCACTGAAAATAAAAAAAATATTCCGATTATTAACGTCACAGTCAATACTGACAGTGGTCCCAGTATCAAGAGCAGTTAGTAGTTGGGTCAGAAATTTGTGGTAATGAAGTGAAGTTAAAAGTGAAGTTTTTCAATAATAATTATTTGCTACAGGTAGTGGTGACATGACAGGCTATGTTCAACACGTATTTTAAAGCACCTTCTCTTACTTGACGAAGTTGTAATCACACAGCGTATTATGATAATGAAATAATAGTTAACAGGAAGCAATGATTCTACAAACTTTTAGTGTTATTTTGTCTCCGTTTCGAGTTCAAAAACTCAAAGTTAAGTCGAAATGCAATAGTTATTTACAACGTATAAAATATTTTGTTACCTGCTGTTGGATTTTGGTAGATATTTGAAATTACCCACTGTTATTTGAACACGTGAAACCGGTCTTTTGCACGAACAGTCACATGACTGAGCTTTGTTTCAATACACACATAGCATACAGGGACACAAAAATGCTTTCAGTTTTTCGATGTTCCGATTCTACGATATAATTATGATAACCCCGACCAAAAAATGAATGTTCATGTCATTTCAATTTCATGGTGGTTGGTATTACAAATCTTTTTAAAATCATTTCACTTTGATTAATTAAAGGCGGTTGAAAATTACGCTGCAATAATTTTTGCAAATAATACGTACCAAAAATGTCCTACGGGTATTTTGGTTTGTGTATTTGTGTACGTTCCTATGTATGTGTACAAAATACTTACGTAAGGAAGCCTCGAATAATGTCGTAAAACCGTATATTTATTTGTAGTTGTATTGTATTCTATCAGTGGGCAGGAGAGTTGCATAAAAATGGACATTGTATAAATTTGCATAAAATTCAATATGACACAATAGCATCGCGCTAAATGAGCAGTATTATAGTGGAGAGACATAGAGTAGATCATTAATGTTGGAAGAGGTGTTAATCTGTGTTAGTGATGTAAAAAAAAGTTATTTCGGTTATAATGAGAGATCCTGATAGACAAGTTTATTGTTGGTGTACATTTTAAGTCAATAACAAAAGATACTGAAGATAAATGCATTTAACTTGCACTAGTATGACTATTAAGCCCCGCTATAAGCAATTAAAATCTAGAAAACAGAGTTGTGTTGTAATTATAAACAAACATGATAATGATAAAGTATTTCAGAGCACACATATAGAATAACTCTATATAAATAGTGTGTCATTGTCATTACTCATATTACATGCACCGTATAAGTCACTAGCTTATTCGGAGTCAGGGTCAAATCACATAGTTATTATATTACACTAGTATTAATGTCGAAATGGGACCATAATTACAAGTCAATCACAACTATCGGTCAGACATAAAGAATTTGAGGAATATTTCACTCCAATTTGAATTCTTTAATAGGTCATCAAGGTCTTTAATAGGTATAATTCTTCAATAAGGTAGCATATATCGGAAATCAGACCGTCAGCAGTCAGCAGTGCTACTGATGAAATACATCTCAATCTTCAACACACTGCACTGCCCAACAAATTAGGCAGTCACAGCCATATACTACAAGAAAACCAGGAAACAATCAGCGCTGATATTACTAGTACAAGATGTCGACTGATGAAAACATTTTCGTTTCTGAAATTTTCTACTCCATTGCAATAATCTTTGTCGGAACAGTCACATATCCAACTATCGTGAGGTTTAAATTTTTGGAATCCGCATCCATTGTCCTCTAAAGTTAAATTACGTTTTCGGCAGCCTCGAAACACTTTAGGTCGCCCATTCCCGACATCTATAAAACATTCTTCATTACAATAATTACTTGGCTATATCGATATTTTTATACAATTTTTTGTTATTGTATTACAGATGTAAGCCATGTAGTTGGCATGTTGGGAAATAAATTCCCATTCGGGTACAGCTATTTGGCAATGTTAATCTCATAATTGCTATTTAATACCTGGAGTTGGTCGTTTATCATCTTCTTGATACAACAAAGCTTTGTAACAGACTCCGTCTTTATCGCATGGTGCAGTGCTAACTGCACTTAAATCCGAGCAAGTATCCTTGTTTTTATCAAAGCTGCATTGAAAGCACAGCAGTCCACTGACATACACTATCAAAAATGAGTCATGAAATCAATTTTAAATCAACAAAAGCAGGAATATCATGAAAGTTTTTTCAACTATAGACAAGTAAAACTGTTTAACGCATTTGTCTTGAATACTTGAATCATACCTGCTAGCAGTAAGTTGAAATAGATCACTGATATGATATTCATGCTGTCTTCAGTGTATCTGCTCACTTATCTTCAATCTGTTTTCTGATATTTCTACAGACACAAATTACACAATACAGATGAATGAATTGTTAAGGATCCTTGCAAGCTATTGTATTAGCTATTAACTCGGATATGACAGCAGTTTAGCAGTATTATTGGTCTAAATGGTCTTTGGCTCGCTATAAGACATTTCTGAGGAAGGAGATAGAGACATAGGCAGCTGCAGCAGGTATAAAATAAAAGTAAACTACCAAAGGTATTATTATTGAGATTTTGAGACGCATTATATCTCACAATTTCTGCATGTCTGTCATGTCATGTCACATAGGAATTTTTGTTTGTGAATTTGTGAGTGAACAGTGAACACTGCAACTGCAGTTGTGTCTATAGTGTCAATAGGATGTTTGTGAAAAACCCTAGTCTTGAATTAAGGTTTCACATGTGTTTTTCCAGACACATTTACAGTCTTCCTTGGAGGCCGCTGGCCTCCTTACCTTTGTTACCAGTTGCCACCTGCACAACTTTCATGGTTTAATAAAAAAATCATGTAAACGCAAGATGCAAACAAGTATGAATTTATGAATATGTGAGACAAAATAATTAATTAAAAATGTAACTTACTAGATTAATAATTGCCACCAGTAAAGAGCATCAACAGAAGAGATTTTACTTTTTTGAACGCCAAGTTGTAAGTTAGCTTGTTAACCTCACCAATTGTCACACACTTACGGTTTGAACTGGTGAATGTTCGCTCTACAACTGAAATATATAGGTCACTACGATGTTTTCTCCAAAACTGTTGGTCAGAAAGGCAAATATTGGGATGCCAAAAGAAAAATTGTGTCAAATAAAGTATTGACTTACAATAAAATATACTTCCGCCCGACTAGACAACTTTACAATGCAATCGTATAGGAAGATTTACAGAAATGAAGATGATTGTATTGTAAGCTACATATTTCACAATACGAATGATATAGGTGGATTTATTTTTAAGAGTATAAGATGGTACAAGTAAAAGAAGGGACACAGTATTTCATGTAGAAAAATATGGAAATAAGAAAGAACATCATGTTTCAAGTCATACAATTTAGATACATCATACATTCTATACTCTGCTAGGAAGAGTTTAGTTTAGAGTTTAGAGTATAGCTATCGATATGTAAATACATCTTCAATTTTATATTGAGATTTTGAGATGAACCAGATAAGTGATACATGAAGTCTGATTTTGCTGTCCTGTTGTTGTGGCTCTATGAAACGTTTTATGGAAATGCATCCTGCTATTAAGCTAAGGTATACAGTGACAGAAAGAACTGTACAAAAGATTAATGAGAAGAACTCGATGAATGAATGGCTTATCATTCATTCTGATTTAATTATGTTATTCGCATGTAAACTGGCAGTGGCATGTACCATGTGCCTGCATACTATAGTAAAATTAGTAGATAACAATTATTTGGGCATTATATACTATAGATAGGTACCTCTGTCATGTCTGTACATTTTAAACATTTTATATAATGTAAAGTGTATTAAGGGTCCAGTGATTACGATTTGGAAATCTCAGATGACTATCAAAATACGGGCAAACATTTTTTTGCAATTTTTTCAAAATCGTC
>JABASH010000963.1:0-30940 GCA_019776445.1 Tomocerus maximus
CAATCCGAAATAAGAGCATGGAAGATGCTGGGACCCTAATGACTAATTAGTCTAATAAATCATAATCTCTCATCTTATAGCTATTAGTAAAATGATGATGATGACAGTCTTCAAAATAGATATTTTAAATGTTATGATGTTTTGAATTCAATCTGGTAACACATTTAATATTTCATATGCTGCAAACTGTATTTGCACAACCATAATATAAATATTCCATTTTATTATCATACTGTAGTGCAACAAAGTGGGTAAAGGATCTAATGAATTGTAGTGAATGGTAATTAATGAGAATGCAAATAAAATATTTATCATCTTTTTATTTACAATTGCTTTTAGGATTTAGACTCCAAGTTTTTGGATTTAGTGGTCTTTGATTGTGTGCCTCAACCTATCAATTTTGTTAATTCTCACTCATTTTACTTTTACTCAATTACGATTCTCATCCCCGAAAAGAGTTAGGCGATTGGGGTGAATAAAAATTTTGATTTCGCGGAGGCAGATAAGTTGGACCGGGTCCCAAAATCTCTGTTTTGGTAGGATTTCTATCATGAATACTTCCTCCCCTCGTGACATCACTGCTAGGGTCGGGTAACGAAGGTTGTTTGGAAATGAAGTACAATGTGGGTTTGTTAGCCTGTCGTGATGCTTCTCTTTGGTCTTGATGTTCGTATTGATGTTCTACCTTCGGAGGCAAAACATAAATTTTAGTTTGCTGGGCATCTCCAGGCCCTCCCCGTAAGGTTAGGATGTGGTTGTACTTGATTGGAGGTGTTTGCACAAAAACTATTTGTTTCTGAGCGTTTGGCGGAGGAGTCACATTGATCTCGTATTTATTTTCTTCCGATCTAGTATTCTTCCCGAGTTTGCAGTAAACTGTTGTTTCTCCTTCAATTCTTGCCTCTGAACCTCCATTCGAACAGTATGTACGAAACAGTCTCCAAGCCTCCTCCAAGATCTCCGGAGTTGCCTCCTGAACTCCCCCATTGACCATGGACAACATTGCAATTGCAACATTTACACAGAATAAAGCCTAAACAAGTTGTAATGATCATTATGATTAGTAACTCGAAAATGGATGAGTTTTCCCGTTTATTTATTTCAAGTTCTCAAAAAACGATTTATTACCTTAATACTGAGCATTTCGACTACTACACTCGAGAAGCTTGTTGTTGAAATGAGACGCAAATTAACGATGACATGATCTTTATGGATGGAATCCCTTTTAAATCTTTTTTAGTTGACTATAATCACATTACGGTAAACATTGCGCATAATTAAAATGCAAACAATTCTTGACATGGTTTATAAGTGCATGATCATGATCAAATTGCAAATACAAAATGTGTTGCCTACTATATATCGAGGACGAAATAGTCGAAGGTTCATTTTAGACAACTGAAAATGCCTGCCCACCCATATATTTTATAGGTCCGTACTATCTTCAATATCTTCTAAAAATCATCACTGTTGCATAATTTAATGGAGAGAAAGTAGGCACATTAAGGGTACTCGAGTTAAGTTGTTGGTTGATGATTGTCGGCACGGCAGATAACTTACTAGTTGGAAAGCAATGCAAATATACAAACTGTAATTACTATACATATAACTATTAAACCGATGCGCGATGTTTACTCTACATATGGCTGTGTACAAATTACACTTTTACATTCTCACATTGAAGATTCTGTCCACACTCATTTATTTCTATTTAAACTGCCAATGAAATATTAGTTTACCCGAAGAAAACCATTAACCGATGTATTGAAATCTTTGTCGCTTACTGTGTTAACTCTATTAAACTAGATACTAATAATATGTTACTTTTGAATGTGGTTCATCAAAAAATAAACTTATTTTTTGTTCCATTCGTTCAACAGTAGGTACATTGTTTACCTGCAGCATAATGACGTAATAATATAATGCAAAGTGCATAATTCAGATATGTAGTAATATACATGTTATTATAACCTATAAAATCCTGCACTTAAGTACATTTAACTTATTGGGGTACTGTTAGTAGCACTTTGGTGAAAAGTTGAGATTTATTTACGGATTACGTAGTGTAGCGCGTAGCGAAGTTACCTCTCTCTGTACTCTGTACACAGGTTAATTCACGCCTTAAAGTAATAGGTTTAAAGTATTAGGTTTAAAATAATATTAGTACCTATATATAGTTAATTTGATTAACCATATAAGTATATTAAGCCGGTAGGCAAAAATGTGTATTCACGCCAGTGCTGAAGGCCTGGCTAACTGAGTAGAGTCCAATGAAAACCTTTTCAGATGTGGAAATAATTAATATTTCATGCACCTATAGTACATAATACCTATCTCCAATCAAACTATTTGAGTGCAAATATTATGTAATTAGTAATTCATCATCACTGCCAACTTTGTTTTTGTAGCAGTAGACATATTTTTCCCAAAGCATGTAAAGCAAGTCTAGTATGAGTAAAGTTGACCCAGGTCAAGTGATTGCTCATAATTACCTACCCCATATGCGATAACTGAAAGAGCTTATACTTATGTATCAGAATGAATATTAACCCAGTTTCTTGGCTACCTCGAGTCTCAAATACAAAGTATCACACAATATCTGTTTTCAACTCACTTTCTGCTCAGCCTGACTTTTGTACAGTCTGCCCTATCCTTATCCGATATAGATAACAACCCTGAATGGTATATTTACTTTAGTGTTTTGCACGAACTTATTTTCCGAATTTCAAATTTCAATGATATGTCTCGATGTTCAGTCTAGGCGAGTAAAGATGTAGTAATATATGTATGAAATGAGTATTTCTAACACTGACAAAATTCAAATGTACGTAGGTATTTGTATGGCAAGTATCCCATTTAGTAGAGGTAATCAAAACCACATTTATTTCCACACTCTGGACTTCTGAAAATAATACTCTTTACGATTAGTTCCATTTTACACTTACACATAACACAATAGTTAACATAAAACATTTCGAAGATAACACATTCTGAACTAATTACAATTATAGTTTGTTTGTAAGTACACGAGTAAGGATTGCGGACAAAATTAGTGTTATAAAGGAAATGTTTAAAGCTACGAAATAAAAGACACTCATAGAAATATTGAAAATATAAACTAGAATCAATGTATCAACCTCTTTGTCGAATGGCAGGATTTGTATATAGTCTTTCTCCTTGGGGTTTATTGTATTGATAGCCAAGTTCTGGTTGGTTTGTGACTGGAGCAGTTTGAGGTAGCTGAATTTTTGCAGACTCTTCTCCGAGGTTGTTATTCAGAAAATATAAGTGAGGCTTGTTAACGGCAGTGGCCACATCTCTATCATCTTGGTAGGCATAACTGTGTTCTGTTTTAGGAGGAAGGACATAAATTTTTGTTTGCTGTGGTTGAGACGATCCTCCTCGGATGTTTAAGTTATGTTTGAAGAGGTACGGAGGTGCTTGTACAAAAATAATTTGTTTTTGGGCTGTGGGTGAAGGAGTCACACTGATGTCATATGCTTTCTCTTCTTCCACTATATTTCTTCCGATTTTACAGTAAATGTAGGCAGAACCTTCTTGTCCTTCCGATTTTCCGTTGTTACAATGCGTCAGCCATAAACGCATGGCTTCTTGAATGTCTTCTGTCTTAGGTTCCAAAACTCCACCGAAAGTGGCCACCGAAAAGAGCAACACGATCTAAAGACATGAATAAAATATCTTTTCAAAACAATTAATGCGATGGATATAATACAATAGTATGAATAACATTTATGACAACTTCATTGCAATATTTTATATTTGGCGATTATAACCACTATAGAGCTCTGCTATCTGTATGTTAAAATATTAAGAAAATTTAACATTTTATAAATTCTTGCTAATTGGCGATTTAACTGAATATTATTCGCGTAGGTACTCAGTACTCACCAAAATTGATTTCATTTTCTTCTCTGACTCCTTACTTAGTTCCTACTTCTCTTACTTTATCTCAAACTAACTATTGACTTGGCTCTGTTGTAAACCTTCTTATATCTAAAATATTAAGCTGATGAGACATCTTGACATAATTTTTATTCCATTGGAGTGCACAACACAATATTGTTTTATGAATCTATGTTGCACCAATTCATTATCCAAATAGAAGAAGTATTTACTTTTGAGAGAACTTTAGTGAAGTCATGTGGTAGTAATAATTAATATATAATTAGTATCTGAATTGAATAAACTAATTTGGTCTCGGTCATAAGAAGAGAAACTTGTGTGCTCAAACTTATGTTCCTTGTTGTTAAAATAGCAAATGCATATCTGCATGTGCCGATATAACTTGTTACCATCACCAATCAACCTATCGCTGCAGAAGAAACAGTTTTATATACCAGGTACCATTTGACATAGGTAGCTTGTATCGTCGTATTCGTTAGAAGAATATTATTATCCATGCTGATGTACTGATGCTGAAAAAGCATGCAGTTTTTTGCGTTACATCAAGACAAGCTCTAGAATTAAGTTGCGTTACTGACTAGACTGAAGTGATATGCAAATAGAAATTCATGAGGAAATTAGATTGTTCTTTGAGGTGATTCACCTATCAATTGGCGATGGGAAATCCAAGATTGGTAATCCTTATGGCACAAGAGCATTCCAACATGTGTGTGTATTAACACATTTTCAATTGGATGGTCAATTGGTCATTATCACTTGTTATGGTTAATAACCCGAAAATACTTAATTAGCAGCATTTAATTCATAAGTATCCCAACCCTTCGATGGTTATTAAATAATTAAGCTTTCCTTAATCACGATTAGAGATAACTTTATTTACTTTTTAGTTAGAGACCTTATTAGTAGTGTTTAAAAAATATCAATAGTTTATTTCGTCAAAAAATTGAGTCATTGTAATATCAAGAAAAAGGGTCCATGAATCTCGGTAAGTAGTATAATAATAAAACTATTGGTATTAGCGTTCATATATATTGTATATAGTATGTTAGAAAGGGTTCTTTGTAAACTTGTCAGCAATAGGTAATCGGTTATCTTTCCAAACCCAATATAGCTCAGTAGCATGCAACTAGAGACAAACATTTTTAATAGATGTCTACAAACTGACTGGATCATATTGCATTTCTTCATTTGATACATCATCTAGTTTTTACCAGAACTAAAAATGTTTCTATATAACATATGAGTATACTCTTTCTTATATGGAAAAACGTTCCAAGCGTCATTTAGTATAGTATCGAATCAAAAATGACGCACATAAATAATATGGTGTTCATTCATGGTCGGGTTGAAGATCTGTAATTGTTATTCAGTAGTTTCGGTTGGTCTCCAAGCCCGAGGGCGATAATTCGCTTTGCATTGTGAATTGTAATATAATCATCAGAAAATGGTACTTTTGAACTCTCTCAGTGAATATGCTCATTCTTGTCTCCACAATCTGCTAGAGAGAAAAAAGATAGTCAAATAAACAACGTGACTGTCCTCAGGCTACATTTCTATTATTAAAAAGCTTTTCCTCAAGACATGCAGTTTTTTCATTGACCTTCAAGCATTAAAGTTGAAAAATGTATCCATGTACCCAGGTGCGGGTGGGTACCTTATACGTTCTTTACTTCGTTGTTGCTACATGAAACACTAATATTGATGTTTGTTTAGCTATGAATGGCTGAAACGCAACTACGCAGAGAATACCTTTCCTTACCCCCAAGTACGAGTAAATCTCCGACTCCGTCCGAAGGAATGTTGCATTTATTCCTCAGTTCAAATTGAGAGAACACCGCAATAGGACGTGTTGATCTAAGAATTTTTACAATACAAAATCAACAGAAAACCAAACTATCTACGTAATTCATTTGGAAAATGTCTAGCAAGGATACCTCAAGCAAGGGAATGGGTGGTGGTAGCTCTTTCGGAGGTAAAATTACTAACTTTTATGTAACAAATTAGAATTAACATTGCATTCTGCATTCTCTGTTTCAAGGACGGGAAGATATATTTACAGAAGGTTGATAAAATTATTATAAAAGTTTGTGCTTTTTGACAAAAAAGGAAACAGCGGTGGAGGAGGAGGCCAGGAGCGATGCCCGAAAACAGGTGCAACCGGAACAAAAGCTCAGTGCCCTGGTTGCACTAAAGGCTGCAGTGGCCAAGGAGGCAAGAAGTAATAAAAAGCAGAGATATTCCATAGAATATTGTCAGTAGACATGTATAATAAAATATTCTGATTGTTAAAATAATAATAAAACCATAAAAAATCCATTTCTCTTAATTTCTGTGTACATATCAATTTTATGTCTATATCACTAATATCACTCTTGATATCACTCTATATTGCTGCTGCATATTATGTGATGTTTATTTGGGTTTAATCTTGCATACGTGGTTACGAGCTAAAGCGTTCTAGTATAGACCTATAGGACCGTAAGATTTTCATTTACCTCTAGTCCTAGTGTACCCGAGAAATAGCAAACTATAATTTGTGGCAAGTAAGCTATAGCGAACTCAAAGAATTGCTCATACTTGGGTCATTTTACACTTAGTATTTCTAGCCATTTCAGTAGCCATATATACCGAATTAATTTCGCAGTGCATGAAATTGTTATTTGGCACAACGTGTCATGCAAATTGATTTAGTAAATTAAACTCCTAAAGCTAGAAATTTAAGACTTGTCATATAACATTTTGTTGTGTAAGTTCACTAGTATTCTTCTTATAAATTCATTAAAATTCTATGCCATTTCCATGTGTTATGTTTATGTCCATGCAAGATACTAAGACGAACTTCGTCATAATCATAGATAGCATTGACTATAAAAAGTCTTCCAGTAAGCCGCAAAATTTAAACAGCGGCTGTAAATGATATGATCCGGAGACTCTGGAGACAACTTGAACTTTGTACTTTACTTACATTTACACTTACCTGATTTTGTGCATAAAGTTTCATTGTGTTTGCCAACCTTGATGCAGACATTGGGTATTTTTACACAATTATAATACATTTCGGGGGAATATTTCATAGACGATAGTCAATAAACCTATCCGCTAAGCACAATTTAAGTTAAGATAGTATATAAGTTAATACTTTGGGACTGTAGTAATATTAATATAGGGACAAATGTTATAAGTCTCCCTTTGGTGTGTTAACTTGCACTTAGCGGCCGGTTTAGTTTGGTGTATATTTTATGTTCACTATTTATACGGATTAATTCAGTATACTTAGACGGTTTTTTTGAATCGTATTTCAGAATATATCCAGGCATAAGAATTCACCCGGTTTTCTTTACAAGTCACAAATTGTATTCCCGGACTGTACAATGGCTTCCATGTCTATTATTCAAAAATTCTTGGGACCAAGAAATAACATTACTGCCGCTATAAGCGCGTGTTCGTTCCGGTTCTATTCTTCTGCAGGTGGGCAAAAGGCAGATTTCCATGTTTTTTTATATAATTACTTCTCTATCCATGAACGGCATATTGTAGTAATTTTCCTCGTATCGGAATGTAAAAATTTAATTTACTGTTTATGATTCATGTAGGAAAACAGAGAGAGTATGTTCTTACAGAGAAAATCGGGTCTAAAAATAACATTGGATTGCTGAAACTGAATCGACCCAAAGCCCTCAACGCCCTTTGTGATGGTCTTATGAGAGACTTAGGAGATGCAATAGAAGAGTTTGACAATGATAAGGAAATTGGGGCATTAATCATAACTGGCAATGGAAGAGCTTTTGCTGCAGGTAATTACAACCATGATACTATGATTCATTTTTCGTAGGACGAATTTTAGCTGCAAGTCTTAGTAGCAACAACTTTCACATGGTAAAAAATATTTTGTGATCTTAGGTGCTGACATTAAAGAAATGCAAAACAAGACTTTTTCTGAAGTTTATGGAGGTTCGTTTCTTAATCACTGGTCCCGAATTACACATTGTCGAAAGCCAATTCTTGCTGCTGTCAATGGATTTGCTGTAATATTTTAATTATAATTAAATCTTGCTTTTATATACCTCATACTAGAGATGTAAGGATAAAATGGAATAGTTAATTCGGACAGAATGCTAAGAAAAGTCATTGTTATTAGTTGGGCGGAGGATGCGAATTGGCCATGATGTGCGACATTATATATGCAGCTGACACAGCAAAATTTGGACAGCCAGAAATTCTGATAGGAGTCATTCCAGGGGCAGGAGGCACGCAAAGAATAGCCCGAGTAGCTGGAAAATCTAAGGCTATGGAAATTGTTCTTACTGGCAATCAGATAACTGCAGTAGAAGCAGAGCGTATGGGGTTAGTAAGCAAAGTAGTTCCTGCAGACCAACTAATTCCGGAAACTCTAAAAGTGGCTGAGAAGATTGCAAGCAATTCAAAGATTATCGTCTCAATGGCTAAGGAAGCAGTCAACAAAGGTATGTACAATTTAATTAATTTTTCATTCCTAGCAAATTACCTTAGTTTGTAAAATGATTCTACGCAATAATTTGCTGTTTCTGTTTGCATAGCTTATGAGATGACATTACAAGAAGGGCTCCATTTCGAGCGCCGTGTCTTCCATTCAACTTTTGCAACTAAAGACAGAATTGAAGGCATGACTGCATTTGTCGAGAAAAGGCCACCAAATTTTAAAGATGAATAATTTCCTGCTGAACTGTGCCAAAAAATATTGGATTATATTATAGTCCATTATATTGTGATTACTATATCCTCAAATCAGCTAACCTCCAATTCAATCTTATTCCTAATTTAGTATCAATTTACTATATATTCTTGATTTCAGATGTCTTATTGTTTTGTTATCATAAATATCCATATAATCATCAGAAACGCCCTATAGACACACTACGGAGGGCTAACAAATAAACTTCACAAAAATGAGCTTCCGATTAGTAGCAAATTATATTTGCATTCATCTTCACAGATGGGATAACCTAATTCAAGTGAATGTGTGTTCCATTTATATGTGATCAATTCTAAGGAAATCTTGAATCGCCAAGTTATAACTTGATAATAATGTATTCTACTGGCTCTCTCATATTTATGAATGTTACATTTTCAGTATTTTTGAAATACAAATGGATTCATTAGATGTGTTAATAAAACCAGACAAAGTAACACTTACATATCTAGGTTCTTGTGCTTCCAACACACATTTATTGTTATGCTTTATTTGGGTAGATTACATACAACAACATTACATTTTTTACAATAAGAAATAGAACTAATAATTCGACTCTAACATATCTGGTCTAGCTAGCTTTTCCGTTTCAGCAAATACAACTGCCCATCTTACCATTTGCGTTATCTTTCTTATAAACTACCTTTCATTTTAAAACTGAAATCACATCAAAAAATGAGACTAGATCGATTTTAATGATTGTTAAACCAAATGCCTAATGTTACAGATCATTCCTTCCTTTGAAAAAATTGTTTGAATTGAGAGGTGGAACTAATAATCCTGTTAATCGAACAGTTTTTGCAAACAGTTATTCTAAATTCCTTCCAGTTCCGTCTCATTCCTTATAATCCAATCGACCAAAACTATAATTTACTTCCTTAGAGTCTGAGCCAGAAGGCTCAGACTCTACCATTAAATTGAAACTTAAAATAGATTATTGAATAAGCAATTCTTCATAGTACCTATTGACTAATCATGCAGTACACCTTACCTATTATAAGTATGCAAATGCAAAATAAGCAAAGCAAATACTGCTATTTCTAGTACCTCTACTATGCATCTACATTAAGTACAGAAATCAATACACAATACGTACATACATAACACGTAGATTTTTTTAAACTCGTAATATATTTATCTTAATCTTCATAATTATTGGTAAATATAATACGCACACACTTATATCTGTATTTGTATGCTTCTATGCATTCAAGCTACATTACTGACTATATACAACTGTACGAGCACATGGGAAATATAAATACATCTCCTCATACGCTAAGCTAAAAATTCTCTTACTCGTTCCTACAAATGAAAAATAGAGGAATAAACAAAGCACTTTCAACTGTTTCTCTATTTCTTCAAGCGAAAGCAAATTGATACTCTACGTATTAAGTTAATTACATTCCGAACCTAAGAGTTCTCTTTGTACCCCTATTTACTTAAATCTCAAACCAATTGGAAATTGGAATTGAACGACTAAAACAATTATGCTCGCTACTTTTTACTAGGGAAATACAGTTTATATCATAGTCCAGTTACTCCAGTTGTATTTAAAGTATGTGCTTGTTGGTCCCACAATTTGTAGTCCCAATAAAAGAGTTGTACACTTAAAGTTTGTATATTTCGGAGATTTAACTTTGTACATAAACACAAAATGCTAAAAATATAGTCTACCATATACATTAAGAATAGCTACAACTATGATTACATTACATGTACTACTGGGACGACAATTCCTCAACGGGACAACAATGTGTTACCAGTTAAAAGCCTTTTTTACCACACAGTAGTAGCTTTCCTTATTTTCTGGATAAATATATGCCTATACTACTTTGTCTTATACCTTGTGGTGCCTGTGCTTCATGTTCCCCCTGGAGAAAATGAGCTACTACAAATTAATAATTTAAATGAACCCTTCTGGGTCATTTTTCTATACCATTATTCAATAATTTATGATGAGCTATCGTAGAGCACATATACCTATTGACTTTAAGTACACCATAAACAATATGATCGGGATGAATCGTGACTTTAAAGTGATTCTATTGATAATATTGCGCATCATAGCCACAAACCCTAATTTTGCGTTTACTCTGGATGATGTTCTCTCCAAGTAAATCTACATTTTGTGGTGGTCGATGTATTTAAGGGATTTGTATCTTCAATAAACAATGTGCATCAACTCCAAAATTATATTTCATATTATTCCATAGCTCCATTTGAGACGGGGGCGTTGGAACGACTGTTCTCTGTTGCCGTTGTTCCATTATTAACATGCATTCTCATATCTAATGATAAAAGTCAACAAAACCCAATAAGCTCCTTAAATACAAATATTGACAGAGAACCAAATTTTGCTAATCTTCTTTACCATTTTCTCCTCTAATTCTCATTGCAGTTGCACAGGACATCAACTTTTTCATCTTCAACCGAACTTCGCGAGTGGAAAATGTGTAAAGAAACGGATTCACTAAGCTTGAGAATGGGAGAATCAGTATGAGGACCCATGTAATCACTTCCTCTATAATGGTAATAAGTAATTACAGGGAAGCTATCATAAGTATACTGCAGAGATGCGGAAAATACAATTTAATTCTCATGTTTAACTTGCTTGGTATCTGGTGGCCATACATCACTACAATTTTGAGTACAATAATTGGAGTCCAGCAAAGTAAATCCGTCAACACCATGAGGAAGAACCGAAAAGCCATTTCCAAATCTTTGTTGACTTCAACTGGCGTGGTTGTGTTCATCCGAGTTTGTCGAATAACGTAGAACAGCTTGCCATAGGAGATTGTGATCAGTATCAAACTAAAATAAACACATCAGGGTATCATGGTTTCGTTGATCGTAAGGATGGTAAATCATGTTGATTATCGTTTTGAGATAATACCACACAGAGTTAACCCCAATGAATACGAAAGCAGTGTATTGCCATCCGATTGAATATGCATCATCCAAATGTAGAGGAAAACACAGGCCAGTACTTCCATAGAAAGATGACAATCCTTGCCACTGTAGAGCTGAAACGAGATCAATTAATGTTACGGATGAAATAAAAATAAGAATTATTTTTGAAATCGAACCTGGTGCCACGGCTAATACAATCACAAAAATCCAAATGATAGCCATTGACACTCTGGCGAGTCCAACAGTCAGTTTCTGGCGATGGGAAAATGGGACACTGATGACCAAATATCTCTCCAGAGACATGAGGGTTAAGATTAGCAAAGAAACCTAGATGCAATCAGAAATATTTTCAGTAAAACATTAATACCTATGTAGGTCTTTAGACAATTATATGGGAATATTAAACGAAGCATATAGCTTATGTTAAGATTTTACTAGCCTCGGAAGAAATCATGGCTAAAATTCCAATTGCTGAGCACTCCGATGATGTAGTCCATTTGTATGCGTGCATATTGTATGCAAAGCGAAACTGTGCATCTTTAATTGCCAGGACTAACAGATAAATTCCCATGAGAAAATCAGCTCCTAACACAATAAAGTTCCTTATTTTACACTTGAATGCACAAAAGTTCAATTCAAATCAAAAATAGATTTAAGCAGTTCAAATCAATAACCTGCAAGGTTGTTTATGAAAACATCCAGAATTTTACCTCGCCTGTTGTACCAACGACTTGCTATTACCATTACGTTGCCAATTAGTGTCAATAAAGCCACTACCCAAACAACCATTCGTAGCGTTTTCCCGATAAGTAAATCCTCAGTAGAAGATAACCCTAGAAAGAGTAACAAACAATATAATTTATAATTACCTTAATGGATCTATTGTTGGCTATCTACTATGACAATTTCATTCACCTTGGTCTATTCTATCTATCTATAATCTACTCAACTTATTGAAAAATTACAAAAATTATGCTTTTTGACATCAACGTTATTTTTATTCATACTATCTGTATAATGGTCACAAATGAAAATCCAATCTTGTGTGTTCACATTGATATGAACTTTGCCGAAATATTATTATATTTAATACAGTATAATAATACATCTTTACATAAAACTCAATGGAAGTCCTTAATTTTCAAATTGTCAAAATTAAGATTTGCTGAATTTCAAGATTGTGGCCAGGGTTCAAAGTGTAATAAAAGATCTCGAACACTCAAGTTGACAAGTGACACTGCAGCAGCTATAAATATATTCCGAATTACATTTTTGTCTTCGTTTTAAAGTGAGAGATTCGTAGTTAATAAAAGGCATGGATTTTGGCGATCTAAATTGCATCTCTCTAATACATTTAGTAATGAACGTTCGTACCATCGGTATTAGGAAAGCATCTGGACGCGTTTGGAACAAATCTGCAATACTGAAACCGGTCAAAGTGGCTACAAATGCAAACAATAAATTCCCATGTCATAAATGTAGGTCTACTACTTGTTCCTATTACGTTGGTCTGAAAGCAGAAGTTGAATAATGCTTACACAATATCCAATTTAGGCATCGACACAAAAGATTCGATATCAATAGCTCCCTGTTCAATACCAGTCAAGTATCTAAAGGAAATTGCAGCCGGTGTTAATTGAATTTAAAATGATAGTAGCATAGTTAGTCAATATTTGTAAAGCTACCTATAATATGGGCTTAACTTACAGTGAAATCAGAGAATGGAGATTGGCAAAAACATTCTTGTCAAGGCTTCTTATAGGATTGTTGGCAATTACTCTAAAGCAGAAAACATCATGAAATGTAATTTAAAATCATCCAATTTACACCGTCGAAAGACCTAGAAGGGTAATTGAATACGAATTAAAAATACTTACAACCGAGTGAGATTGGTTTGTCTTGCAAACACGTAATTATGAAAGAATGTGATTCTGTTGTGAGAAAGATCCCTATAAATACAGAAGTTAGTCAATTGTTATAGGGGGTTTACATTTTCAATGGATGTTTACACAATAGACATTTAGCCTGCTGTAGACAAATTAAAACATAAGCTTACAGTTCTTTTAGATGGGTGTTGTATTTAAAAGCATCTTGGTCGATAGTTTCAATTTTGTTATGTTGGAGATACCTATTCAAATAGGCACATGAATATTATTGATTTGAGACAAAAAGCGTCGGCTCCAGACAGAATTCTTAGCAAAACTATCGTAATTACAGTCATTGCTATAAATGAATTAATAACTGTATGGAGCTTTGGAAATTAGTTTAGATAATTATTTTAAAACATGTAAGTAACCAATTACAGAGAAATTAGATTTGGCAACTGGCTAAATAACTTCTTCGTTATGTTAGTAATTTCATTATGCTCCAGCCATCTGTAACAAATCAATTTTTCGTAATGTATTTCAGTATTTAGCTTAATTCCTCCAGATTTGCTTTAATTCGTGATTATGTTGGCCATAATGGCGATGGTGCTGTGGGAGCACCAAATCGACGAAACAACAGTTCTTCCTGGAATATTGTAATTAGCTGTAACAAAAGTTGTATTTCAAAAAGGGAATTTTTATTCCATTCCTATTCGTATATCATCATTCATTCGTTTTGAGGAAACCATGAAAAGGAGCTAATGGTCAACGAATGGGTAACTAATTGGCAAACGTTGTTTCGCAGTTTGGTGCTCTCGAGGTACTTACAATTCATTCAGTTTCTTCATGTCTTTGAATGTAAAATCATTCAGCCGAAGTTTATTTCTGGATAGAGACCTGTGATTTTAAAAACTTCATGATTGTCAAAATCCCAATGGGTTTTTACAAAATGCATACAGTTGCAACCGTTAAGGGTTGGGGTCAGTGTTTTGCCTCTTTTAAGACCTAATCTAATAAAAAATATACATGTCTCGTGTTACCCAACCTTTAACGGTTGCACGGTTGCAACTGTAATTTTGTAAAACCCGTTATGACAGATAGCCAAAACACGCATTTTGAATACCAAACATAAATAAATAAGTAATACTAAATAGCAGTAATACTGAATACTGCATTGCATATTGCATATTGCACTGCATACTGCATGTATGCATGTGTCAGTTGAAATATTAACTGTTTTTTATTTTGGCTGTGTGAATCAGACATGATACATGATAAAGCAAATTCTCTTACAGGTATTCCAACTTTTCCATGTTACACCACGCTCCTTCGCTAATATTCTCTATAGAATTGTTTTCTAGATACAGCCAGCAAATTTTCACCATATTGCACATACTGTTTTCGGCCAGAGATCGAATAATGTTTTTCTCCATATATCTAGACAATATGTTCATGTACTTATTAAACAAAGGACTATGCTTACAAAATGATTCATTTTACTATATATTTATATATTTACTATGATATATTTCAGTTATTTACGAGTAGGAAATATTTTTAAAATTTACATTTTCATGAATTGATTATCAGTTTTTAGGGCTTGGTCCAACCGCAGTTCGTCTGTCTCAATGCTTGCATTCAGAACCCTTTATGGAAGTGAGTCCAATCACAATAAAAAGCGGGTAACGAGATGACAGTGGTATTTACGATGTTTAGAGATAGTGACAGTGCAGTTTAAAGAATTGAGTCAATAGAGACATTAAGGCAGGAAATACCATTGATATGACTATGACTATTAAAATAAAGGACATGTAGGCTTACAGTGTGGTCACGCTTATTTCAAATTCGTTCCATGGTATATTTTTCCACCTAGTGCCGTTGCAATGCAGTGCACTGTCCTTTTTGTCTGTAAAATAGCACTCACTTGGATGCGTTGCTGGAGATTAAAACAGAAAACTCATTAAATCCTTTACTGAGAACAACAACCAGTTTTATATTTAAACGACCAATCCTGTTTGGAACTTTGGAACATAGTGCACGTATGTAAGTCATCTTATAAATTGGCTGTACACGCTAAATGAATGTACAGGGTCGATCAGAAAAGCCCACAAGAGCAATGGGGAGTAGTTTATTTCTTACGTATGACTATATGTGTACGTTTGATGAATGCGAAAAACGCATTTTTGGCAGAAAAGCAAAGTTTGTGAGTGAAGAGAAGAGTTATAAAGTCAACATGAAGTAATTACTTTTGACTTACCGTTAGAGCTATTCTGTGCTACTGCTAGGCTAGGTTGGTAACAGCCTTCGACATGCCGTATCATAAACTCGAATGTATTTGTCAGGTCTCCTGCACTCAAAGGAAAGAAGGGTAGCAAACAAATAAAGTCACTCTAAATTACATAATCTTTACGTTTTCATCAAAAAGCTCATTTCTATTGACCGTGAAAGCAATAAGCCCATAAAAGTTCTTAAGCTAATTTTAAGGCTGACTTCATTTATACTTCCTCTCAGTTCAATTTGATGGCCAAGATAGCACGTAAATATATACTACAAATGTGTACACATAATAATTTTGAAATACATATGTCTGTAACTGTAAAAATACAGAGATTACGTTCTGCTCGTCCTAATTATTCCCTTTCATCGAGCCTTTTCAATAATAATGTACTACAGAAAGAATAATGATGACAATTTAATAGTAATAAGTGCCCTTATTTAGGATTTTAAATTGCAATAGGTACATGTATTGATAGTAATTATGTACACTAGCGTTAGTTATAGTTCTATTTAGTGTGTGGAGTTTGAAATATCTTACTGCAAGTTATAGCACGTTCATCACTTCCATTTGGACAGTGCGGTATTTTGTCACAAAAGAACCTTTTGGCAACACATTTTCCATTTTCTTCACAGCTAATGGATGTTGGGGGGCATTCCGCCTCTGCGTAAAACAAGCGAACAAGACAAGGATGAAAATGGTGAGAAGAATATTTCCTAGTACGGTGCACTGTATATATTTTGATTTTAATGCTTGAAGGTGCAAGTATAAAGATTTTAAGATTACTTACCTACTTCAGTGGCCCAAATTATAAAGAAGGCAGCACAACTGACGCCCAAAACGAGAAATATTACTCCAAGAAAACTGATGGCACAAGGCATTATCTTCGATGATGTTTCCTGTCAAAAATGTGTGAAATCTGATAAGTCGTATTACAAAAATAACTATATTTTGCAACAAGAAATCGGGACTAAACTCCATTAATTTTAAGGAAAATGTGAAAACTTTCGTTGAACTGGTAGTGCATGTATTGCAGAGTGTAATAATATTGACTAATAATGACATAACATCCCCCAGCCTTCACTTATGCAAAGATATATTATATAAACTTATAAACTTTAGCATTGTATCAATCAAATCGACATATTTCTTTGAAAATACTGAGAACTTGAGAAGGTATGTAGCCAAAACTTCAGATGGATAGAGAATATTTATTAATACAAGATTTTCCTCAGCTTAGCAGAGATGACAGCTTTTACCATTACATACCAACACTTGAAATGACAGAACAGACCTGTCTTCATTGAAGTGGAAGGATTATTCCAAGTAGAACTTTTGACTAGAATTTCACTCCAAAATTGGGTCAGAATTTACCCTCCGCAAGGCAAATACCCCAGACCAGCCCAGGGTGGGAGGCTCTAGGGAAGGTTTTGTGTAGGAGTCCCCTATGGCCGTCGGCCCTGGCCCGAGCGGGTCTGGGGTACTTGCCCGTCAACAAGCGCTTGGTGAGTCTTCCAGAGGTATTAGAGTTTTTTTGACCCATCCGGATCATAAAATTGTTTTACTACATTTTGTACTTAAAAATCTTGTCAAATTCATTATAAAGTTTCCAATCCATTTAGACCAAGACAAAAAATTAATTTAAAATTCAATAAAGCCAACTGCCATACGGGAGATGTATGTACGCATAGACCAAACTTTTAATGTAGTCATCATAATCAATATCTTTAATACTACATATGAAATCTCAGCCCCATTACAACGAAATCCGGTTATTACAGTACAGGTATATTGTAAATACACAGAATAATATATTATGTGCTGTATCTGTACGTGTACTTCACTTATCTACATTTTCAGTTTAATTATTTTTCTCAGTTTTTGTAAATATAGTAAATACCAACACACTTAGAAATTGAAAAGGATGTATACTTACACGAATTTCGAATTTATCTTTGACCAATGAATTTGCTTTTTTAAGTCTAAATGAATTGACCTAGCCGATCGTCCAGTCCATAGCAGAGTATCCAATTCACATAATATGCAGTAATTCAATATGCAATGCAAGTAAATACATATGTATCACATTACCCACAACAAGTGATATATTAGATTTAGTTCGCTGGGTGAAACTTAACTAACCAACAATAAACTTAAACTGATGCACCATATGCGTCCTACAAACGATACATACGGTAATTTACAATTGACGTGATTTACAGCTATTTATTTACATCTAAGTACACAGTTTAAGAGTGTAATAAAACTTGACGCAAGAAAGTAAACATTACTTAGTTCGTAAATTGAATTAGGTAGGGAAGATTTAGGAAATTAACAAGGATTTGAATACAGTGAACGTGACTGCATTGTGGGCCATTTGTTAGAAACAGGCTCCCTCCTGCACTCAAATGTCATAAATATGCAGTTTCATGCGATTCGCTATAACTATATAGCTATAATGGTGATTAAACTTAATTTCACTTCTGGGAATTCATAATTTATGTTCTATATTTCGTTCGTAAATATCTATAGAATGTATAAACGTTTAGTAAGATCTGAACATTTAAAGCAACTTGACTGATCTGTAGATCTTCATCGCTTCCGGAACATTATTTGCACTTCAACTAACCTAAACGTATTGATCTCATAAATTTCTGTGGTAAATACCTACAAATGGGAAATCAATCCTACCTTTAGCTATGTTAAGACTGTTTTCAACAAGAAACTAGTGTTGTATCAGTTAATATATTCTGAAATATTATTGATATAAAGTAATGTAACTAAACAGTATTTTCAGTCTCAATTGTTTATTTGAAGGTACTTTCCAGCACAGAATGCATGACAAAAGCAGACAATAACAATTCCAGAAAATCAAAATTCTAATGAAGACTGATTCTGTTAAAATGAAGTAAATACATAAAATAATTAAGTAATGTGTGTTTTACGTATGGTAGAAGAGAATCTACTTGAGAGGTACTAATTCCTATGTGTTTCCAGTAGACTCTAAAGAATATAATTCTCATTTGAGAGGGAGGAAGTAGAAATAGATGCTAGTGGGAGAAGGATAAGTTCGATAAGATAATAAAAAGAAGCAATAAACTAGGAAATACTTACTTCTATAATGTATGCGTATAAATCTGCGTACTTGCTGACAATCACTCAAGCAAAGTGAATACCGTTGTGATTGCGAAACCGCAGGAGACTGTTGTTCATGGACAAAGTAATCTTTCAAGACCATGAATCTTTTACTTGATGGTAAAAGTAATTCCCTGCTGGTTCACTTCGACCCGCGGGTTCCCTTTCCTGGAAAACATTCAGTTGTACAGGTACTTCTATTCACTTGTTGCTTGCGTTGTGTAGTTTTAAATTACTTTGTTCGTTCGTGAGGAAATTTCCATGCAATTTCATATTGTCTGGCAGATGTTGAATCCAATTATCTGGATTTACACTTTCGTTCAATTCACTCAAGGTTGTAAAATGTCGTTCTAAAACTTGTGCAATATAAAATTACCTAGTTCGGAATTTCATTTCGAACAAATGTTTGAGGAGCTACCTAAAATTCCACATTAGTTGTGTGAGTGCAAATGACAAAATGACAAGATCAGTATGGAGTTCTACACAATGGAGATGGAACCTGAAACCGGGATACAAAACCGCGCAACCACTAAACACACACTTCTAATAAACTGCCTTTTACGCTCAATGTTGACTTACAAAGTCAACTCGGATTCGAAGCCCGAAACGTATCTGTCTGTGATGCATTCGCATGAGTTTCTCAACCTCCACTAAAACACTCTCTTCCTATCCGCTCCCTATTTATATCTTTTTCTTTCTCGAAAATTTCCATGGCTTTCCTCAGGGATTTACGAAACACTTATTGGCACTCTTCGACCTATCGATATCTTTCTACTAGTCATCATCTTCATGACTGTGCCCGTCCTTCGGTTTTCGGTGTTACTTTACGTCACCAATCCATTATTCTTTATCTACTTTCTTTCGCTTTTCGTTTCTCTGCCATCATCAAACCAATTTCCTCGCCACTTTGTCGATTCTCTCTACCATGCTATTGTCAATTCAATTTCTATATTAATATTGAATTCTATCTATATTTCATTTTGTTCAAAAACCTATAGATCTCCACCTCTAAATCATTTTTACTAATAATACCCGCAACGGAAGTAATTTTCAGGCCATTTGCTTCACGTACTGCTATTCTGAAACTAATGTACTACATTTACTACGAAAAGGTATACTGCTATTTGTGGGCAACCGACTTTCATTTAGTATTATTTTATATGATACCATAAACACGTAATTTGCTATGCAATAATGTTTTATGACTGTAGTCGTAGGGGACTCAGTACTTGATGTGCCATTGATATACATTATTATGTCGTGGACACAGATCATGGAATGTTGTGACATGTTTGGACTATGACCCCCTAATGTTATCTGTCATAATACGCTTTATAAAAGTGTTATGTCTTGCCTATAGGCTCATTGAGGTTTCATCAATATGAGAAGATGACTTGTTCTTTCAGACATAGAATAAGCAATGCAGTGTTCCAATTTACTTAATATAACAGATTGTCTTTGTTCATTTTAAAAAATGGGCTTTACGAATTTTGATTGCATATTACTCCTAATAATCGTTTCGACTATAGTAATAGTAAGCAAACAAGTATGCACCAGCTAAGGTTCGTCGGAGTATCTAGGTTCATATGAAGTATGTAGTATGTATGTATAGATAGCCTAAACTGAAAGAGGAAGACAGAAAGGAAAAATGATCAGAAAGCCATAACAGAAAGCTCGCCTGAGTGAAGGAGACTGTCTAAAGTTTCAAGCTAATATAAATATGAAGTGTCTGAAAATTGAACATTTACACAATTATCATTTCAAAAAGCTGTAAGAATAGTTTTAAAAAGTAAAACATGCGTTTGAGTAAACGCGTTCACGAACAAACTGACAATGAGAATCTATGTCTGAAAATGTATGCGATTATTTATGTAATATTTCTGTCGTTAATGACTTGTATTATTAAATGTGTTATTATGTGAATCAATAAAGTGATATTGGCAGTTCAAGGGCCACCAACAGGAGGAAACTGCTAATTATCAATCATAAAGTAAAAAAATACATATAAGCTCGCTTCTCCGGGAAAAGCTAAGAAGGAACGATTGTCACTAATAGTTAAAATGTATTAACATTTAAATGCAGTAATGATAATGTCAAGATTATCAACGCGTAGCTGATTATCAGGAAAACGATGTATCTTCAATCGGTCATTCATATGCAACCATTCATTTATTTATTGATCTGGAATTTCTGAATTCAATTTTTATGGTTGAGACTTTATCTTCATTTTTAAATGTTATCTCTAAAGGGTCATACCATGTAAAAAGGTTAATAATTTGCTCTGTGCTAAAGGCAAATAAGTATACATACACAGTTTTATATCTTAAGTACCTACATATATTATAGTTAAAAATTTCTGTTGCGGAATACTTTCTGTCACATCATTAAAATTACTAACCAACAGGTCACACACATCAAGTACTAATACTATAACAGTACTTCCTGCAATTCGTTCTAGGTATTTGCCCAAGATTCTGTGTGAAATATAGGGGTAAAAGGACAACCTGCTATTTGTTACTAGTTGCTTGACTTTGCAATGTAATTCCAAGAGCATTGATATTTACAAAGATCGAAGATGGGGCTTTTGAGCAATCCTCTTCTCTGTCCCGACCCTTAGTTAAAGCTCGGGTGTAACTTAAGTTGTAGATTTTGTTGATAGTCACGTTGACTTGCACAGTTGGATCGCAAGGCATTTATTTACCCCAATGTCTGACTAAAAATGATGAAGTATGAGAAATAGCAACATCTACTTTTACAGAAAGACGAACATACTTGAAATGGGAAAAGTTAGCTTATTTCCCAAGGGAACATGTCATGTCATTACATTTTCCTTTTCTCCGGCCATCATATATACCAATATTATGTTAGGAGTACTTATATACTTAGTAAGCGATACTTAAAACATGTTTGTAATGAAATATTGTCAAACCTAACCTAATACCTTATTACATATGTCCACAGGGAATAAGCGAACAACCTTGAAAGTATGACAAGTTAACATCACATCATCACGTCTGGTAAACTGAATACATTTTAATCAGGTGAAGTGAGTACTGAGAGCAAATTAATTGCACAGGGAAAAGTAATTGGAGAAAGCAAACTTACATTCAAATCACATGTACATTCAGAAAGGAATTACTTCCCTACAGTAAGCTGAAACTTTCTCATTTTCAACATCTCTCGGACTCGGAGCGTTTTTATAAATCACATACACACACAAGCAAGCAATTGCCAGCTACGAGCTACGCATCGCATAACACCAAGGTCCAAGGTACACTAAAGCCTTAAAAAATAGGCTTAAAAATCGTCGCGCCGCTAGTAATCCTCCTATGCAAAGTTTGAAAAGAAACTCTGTACTCTGTAGTATTATAACACATAAATCATATTCAGCTTAGTTTTCTCTGAAATGCTTAATTAAATATATTATTATGTGAGAAATGAACCCCTCTCCGTCCGGATTAATGCTTGTACAACAATCTTTGTAAATTTTTATTTGTCTTTTTATTAGTAGTAAGTAGTAACAAGGTAAATTTTACGGTATTTTGACCCCAAGTGTTACTTATACCCGTTCCAGAAACTTCAAGTCATGGTGGGCAGTAAAAACGAAATCAAAATACCGGGGTAAAATTGTTACAGTAAACAAAATATTGTTGAAAGTCAATGTTCAAGTTATTGTAATTTGTAATGTAACAATATCAATGTGTTTTTAATTTGATGAAATGTGTCATATACCGCCATATGAATTGACAAGTTCCACAATGTCCACCCAAACTGTCCAATTTTTTGGTTTCGATGAGAAGTGTAGTGGACTCCATCCATACTTCATAATAATCAATATCAATGAAAATGAAATACACATTACATGAGACATATTTTGAGTTGGAGGTAAGTAAATTCCTAAATGGACTGACTGAACAAAGTATACCCATATCATATATGCTAGTTATTCAAAAACATATACCAAAATCCAATTAGAGTACCCATAACCCAACTCATCATCATAGAATCATAGGGTAGTTATGAAGTACACTACAGAACTTGTCAATTTAATTAATATGGCCATTCACTCATATGTAATGCATTTAAGATTCGACGAACCACGCCACCAAATCTGTAAACTCACTATTTAAAGCCTAAAATGTACTTAATGTACATTCCCCACATCTCCACTATCTCCTCATTAAAACAATAATTGTTTTAAATTGGCTACTATACATTTATAGTGACGGAAACAAGCAATAGTATATTTGTAAAAACGTAATCGTTTTTCCAGAGTTGTCGAATAAGGTAGGTGTCAATCCAAACGTATAAAATCATGGTGACAATAATCGGAATTGAAAACTGAATGTTCTCGTTTTGATTCTTTCATATTTCGTAAACTAATGCACAATTTTAAATATTGAAAACACTGTATGAGAATACAAATTACAATTAAATAAATATTGTTAAAGAAGAGTACATTTTTCTGGATAGGCAGGTGGGAGAATAACTTGTCATGGCTATTATGATAGGCTGAGTTCTTCAACAATCTTTTCGAGATCTTCGATTTCGTCTAACACGTCATCTTTTCTATTAATTTTCTCCAACTGTACAAACAAAATATAATATTCTGAATAAGTACACCATGTTCTAGTATAATAATTAATTTAAGTAGAATTAGCAAACACAAGCTCTTTACTTGTTCCTTTTCTGGATTGCTCAGTTCACCAGAGGAAATTCTCTTTTCTAAGGATTCAATATCTTTCAACCGTTTCCTAAGATTTCGAAGTCTTTTTGCAGGGTCTGTAGGCTGATTAGCGTCGCTTTCGGAAGATTTGGAAACCGGATTTTTTGCTTGACTGTTATCATTATTAGCTTTAAGGATATCTCCTGATTCGGAGCTTTTCTTTTTATTCTTTTTGGATTTACTTTTAATAGCTGCTTTTCCTGGTTCGTCGCTATCTAAAAAATTAAGGCCAGGAATCACTGTTGCAGGTGTGTAGTTCCCCACTTCGAAATAACCAGACAAATTCTCTCGTTTTCCGGATTTAGAAGAGCTGTAAGCGTCTATATCTGAGGAGGACATGCCAACCGGGTATGAGGACGTAGTCTGCACGTGTTGCTTCCCTTTACTTACGTATAGGGGCTGCTCCTCTTGGGGAACATAACCATCTCGGACACGAATTGGTTTCCTCCAAGTTCCGTCGGGTCTTTGACTTGATGGTATGAAACTAGCTCCTGCAATACAGCAAAATCATTGAAAACGACTTGTAAAATCATTAATATTCCAAACATTTTGCATACATACATACACATACATTAAAGATATAATATTGCGGTCATAAGAAATTCTATTTTCTGTTCCAACAAACTCTTACATTGAAAAGTAGAGCACAATATTTTATTTAATATGCATAAAATTACAAATCTTAAACTATCTTGCTGGCACTGAGCACTGCTGCATCTAAAATGAAGATGCTTTCCAAAATTATATTGAGACAATTTATGGGACTTTACATGCGCTCGCTTTCACCATGCAGATGAAATTTCTTTTTTCCACCACACGAAACTGTCATTAGTTTTGTACTGATAATATTAAAATGTCATTGATAGTCGCGAAAAGAGTTATGTCAAAAGCGTTTTAAAAGATCATAAAACCTCTCTAACAATATCCTATCACCTATAATATTATTTTTACGGTTAAAAAACGACACTAATTTCACCGAAAATAAAAGTCTCTTGTGGTGGCTGGTGAATTCTTTTAAAGGTGTCTTAATTCTACACGTATAGATTTTACTATTTGACAAACATCATCATCCTGATACACCATCACATGAAATCGGGAAAGGCTTTGGTATTATAGCATTATATTCTAACTTTTCACAAGTATTTTGTATTCATTTTCATACAGAATACATGTGAATACAATTTAAAATTTATGTACTTTCGTTGTGCCTTTAGTAAAATACATTCAGAATTCAGATACATATTTCATTAAGCACAAGCGGTAAATAATAACGATGAAAAATGTGTCACAAGAAGCCGCACCGAAAGAAAGCCAATACTGATTTATACATGATATGATACATACCTATTAAATGCTAATTACCTATTCAGTGAGATTGTAGTTTACGAAACGAAGATGTTGCACCTCAGTTAGCGGCTAGAAGTCTAAGCTAAACTGAAAACTACTGATTTTCTACAATTTTAGTCAATATTGACCACGTAACTTTTTTCCATGAACATCTGAAGTTTGATTGAGTCCTGCAAATGACAAACGGCAAAACACTTACCACTGTCGTCTTTAATGACATTAAGAGATGACATGTCAACCGCTAGTTTGGGAAATGCTTCGTCTTAAAATTTACAATTTGAAGATTTTACTTTACTTTTAAGTTTGCGAAAGAACAGTAAATAGGAACTTATGCTACACCACCAAACCTGCCGTATAATTCTATTAATTATATCCTTCTGATTGAAATTGAATCAAATAAGATATTGCACACTATTTCATGAAAATAGTTTTGAAACAGAATTAGACAGAATTATTGGAATAGTACTATGGATTGCACCACTTTTGAACTGAATCCCTGATTTAGTGTATTTTAAGCTGTGTAACAGTGTAGCCGCTGTTGATGCTTATTGATTATGTGTGTGAGAGATCTGCTGGCCTGTATTCTATACCTATAGCGAGCTTCGCACACATACATACATTAAGAATAACAACCTTGTGGAAGGAATGGAATTTTGTATATTCGCTCTCCATGTTTCCTATCTAAGACCGGTGGTCACTGGTCATGGTCACCCTACAAGAACCCGGAATACAAACAACCTAAAAAAGTGGTCTTATACGGATCACTTTACAACCATGCAAATTAGATGAATAGTTAGATGGACATAATTTAAGATGCAATGGAATTTATCGAAGATGGTTAATTTCTTCAGGATGTTTTGAAGATTAAGTACATTTACATAATCCAATGATGGATGGATATAATAACATTATTTTATATAAACCTACATCTTATACTTTATTCTCATTCTCATAGTTCCAAAACAATTTTATTTTACTAAATCCCCTGAGTGTATAAAAACTCAACATTACTATAATTACTTATGAATGACATCTGGAGTTATTTTTTAAGGCGAACATCATTAAATCGACTCATAGCTTCGGCCGTTTGTTAAACTATGCATTAAATATTAGATTCTATTTACTTTGTAGTTATTTTAATTTCTACGATTTTTTAATTTGGAGTCTAACATGTAGGTAACAAATACCAGGAAATTTAAACGATTTTAAAAATCTCCGTTTCAATTTTTAATACATTGCTTTGATGATGATGAAAGCGCGAATCTTATTGCAAAATATAACGCAAGCACTACAGGTAAAGACAGATATGCAGGAACCGACAGACTTTCCCTTTTGCTCAACTTTCACCACAGTAAACGTTAAGTGAAAGTTTCGCTAAGTGGAACTTAATGGATGTTTTATAAATGTTTCATAAATGTTAGACATGCCAGAGTTACCTTTCTGTTGTTTTTGATGGTCTACAAATTACAAATTGTATTATATCATGCAAGACAAGTGGCTCACTATGGAAAGTGGACAGTCTGAGCGTAAATATGTCCCGAGTCCCGGGATGTTTTATATATTATACCGAATTTTAACATACACTTACCAACATTGCTATAAGCACTACATTACTAGCACTACATGTCTAAGCCGAAACGGGATTAGAAAAAACAGAAAATTATCAAATTGAATTAAGCATGTCACATTAAAATACGGATTCCAAAAGAAATCACATCTTTGTAGATAAAATATTTAAAGTTAACGGTCCCAGAACATTACTCCTCGGGGGAAGAAACGAGATTGGACTTGTTACCATAATTTATACCCATCTATCCACTCACTACCAATAACTACGGAGCACTGTCGTTATAATTATCAGCTTCCATTTAATGTCAAGAAGACTGATGCAGCCGGAGCCGATTTAATTTTATTGAAATATATCTTAATTAAGAGATAATAAGCCGATTCACCAGACCCTTCAGGTCAAAATTCCTGTAAGCAATTGAGTATAGAAAAATGTTCTGGGACAAGGAACTCCATATAAAGAAAAGTATTAATTATTTAATATTTCAATCATTGCATATGGAACAATAATGTCAAAACCATACGTGACTACATGTGCCTTAGGGCACTTGTGGGCCATTACATACACACGCAAAGTTAACATTAACAATGAACGTTGTTCGCCAAGACCACTATAAATCACTCACAATTTAATAAATACTACATACAATTATCCAAGTTAAGACATCCGCGATCGTTCTTGAGATAGACGACTCATGTAGGCTCGGCTGCATACATTAAAAGAATCCATATATCTAAGAGAACAAAATAATTTTCTGAAAAATTATGTAGACATTAAATGCAATTGTTAACAAGTAAAGGCGACCAGAATCGCTTATCGAAAGTAAGTATGAGGGAAAAAATGAAAAAATCTAAGTATGATTAATATCTAATCTAAATAGGAGAAAATAATTCTCATGAATTCACTCCACTTTGCTCAAAAATAAACCCCACCTGTCCATGCACATTGCGACGCATTTCTGTTCTCCGCTGTCTAAGGAACTTCCGGGTTTGATAATGCATTTCTTAAAACATTTTTCTGTCATTTTCTGAAAATAAAAATTCAAAGGGTTAGTGCCTTATCGAAAAATAATTGAAGAAATACAAGATAATTTGAGTCCTACAGTCCCAGTAAATATCCCATTAAAAACTAAGCAATTAAATCTATAAATGGTAACCTACTGTTAATAATTCTTGCGCGTTGACCAAAGCTATTTGCTGCTTTACTTGGTCCATGATATCTTCTCTGTTAGCTGCCATTATTTGCTGATACTAGTTGAAGAATTTCAAAATTCAGGAAATTGACTACAGCTAGGCTATACGTTTGTACTTGGTTGAATACAGGCGTGCGTGGTTGGTAATTCTTTAGCTTTTAGAATTTCAGATGTCAGATAGACTTCTCAATTTCAATGATGAACGGAAACAGTTTTAGACGTTATTATGCTTTTGTTAATAATTTATTACTCATCCAATTTAGATCGTCGGAAGTTAAACGATCCAGGTAAATCCTCTTCAGTCTATTAGCCCCTTTTAGCTTTTTGATTAAATAACTGTCAAGAAGGTGCAAAATTACGAAAAAAGTGTAACCTAGAAAAGAAAAAATACTTTGTTAACTTGTTAATAAAATTACATCAGCACTTTTTAAATTTAATGGAATAGGATAACAAAATTGACCTGAAAGAAACAACTAATGCTGGAATTTCCAGTTAAAACATCGACTGGACTAAAGTGAAAAATATTTGATTTGATAATAATTTATTTGATTACAAAGACTGGACTGGAACTTGGAACGACTAAAGGGACGAGACGAGCGTATCTTTTCGGCAGATTAGGTGTCAGCCCCACGTGTTGGTTGAGAGCGCCTAAAGAATTCTTTAGCCACACATAATACATGCCATTTTGGGCACAATATAGCTTACCTTATAATAATGTATATGGATGAACCATGAAACTATTTTCGGAAAAAATCTTTCCGTAAAAATCAAGGCCTTTAAATTAAAATCACTAAACCTGTCAAGCATTTAAAATTTGATTACAAAGACTGCAATAAATGCTTGACATTTTTTCAACAGAGGAATTTCTACGCACCTGTGAATAAATATGGAAACATTTCATAGTTTTTTTTAAACAAAACAAATAATTCAATTTTATTTAAAGAAATTGAAAACCCACAGCATATGTTCATTTAAAAATACACAGCTATGCATACCGACGTTCCGACTTTTACAAAAATTCTTTTTGACTACACCTCTTCAGACGACGTTATATTATACATATTTTGTACAAATACATCTACACAGTATGATGGAATGCTCGACAATTATGCAATACACTTTACATCGTTTATTCTATTTTAGTTAACTATTTCTAATCGTATATATAAATGTACTAAGACTATTTCAATGATACAGTTAATTAGATTACCATTTTACATATACTCAATATCTCCTATTTTAATGATAATATTTACAAAACATTGGTTTAAAGTTCAATACACAGGTAATACATAAAGTTAACATAAAATGCATACTGCATACAAAAGTCAAAAATACGAAATCACAATCAATACGTTTCATGGGTGGAATTGTTTGTGGAAGCCAACCCGGCCGATTGAGACATAATTTGCAAGCAATATGATTGCTCACTCTTATGTATCCACAATTACAACCGATTTTCCATTGATAAATGCACCATCCTTCCGAATAACGATAACGTTGTTATCTCTTGGAGCCCCTTCGCCATATGCTTTAAATTTGAAACTTGTACCAGGACCGGTAGTTGAGCCAAAGCTAGTTTTACACCAATAATGTCTTTTAGCAAACAGATCAGTGACAGAAAAGTCATAGCTGCCTCCAGGAGGGATCACTTGCCCGAATTTTGAAAAACGATCTTCACAGTCTAGTCGAATTTGCAGATCAGAGAGATTTTCAATTTTAATTTTATGAACTTGGTAGGGCTTTTTTTCTCCATCTAATATATCAGCGATTCCTTTCCCAGAATAGAACTTTACATCAAAATTTGGTACGTGATTTTGGTCAGGGGTACCCTTTTGCTCACTCGGCCGTTCTTTCTGAAATATGTTTAAATAATTTTCAGTTAATTTTCAAATAATCTTAGAATGGTTCAATTAATAAATGTTTATAAAAGTAATAAGGAACTACTCCAAAGAAACAAATTGAGTGCTATAAAATGTTAAAAGTACAATATGAATGGTTTGCTAATAGTCGATAAGGAAGGTTAAAATGTAATTTAAATGACATGAGGTATAAATAATCCAGTTGAGGAAGCCACAACCACAACAGCCAAATGGAAGAACAAAGGATATAATAATAACATAGTGAACATTTTTGACTGGTTCTTGCCATTTTTGGAGTGTGTGGGAGAATGTTTTTGCCATGTAAGGATCAAAAATAAAAACCTGTACATTTAAGTGAGAAAGCTACTCGTAACGCAACGTGTGACTTACATGAATTGCTTTAACAGGGTTCCGCCGTTTCAGTCGGGATAATGCCGCTTCCTCTTCAGATGTGTCGTCAATGGATAAGAATACTATTATTATGAATAGGAAAAAAATCCCAATGATCACAAACTTGACACGACTTTGCAAAATTAAACTTAACATTTTGTCTTCGTGTGGACCGGACCTGTGAAAAGAGAAGAAAATCATCAAGAAATCAAAAAATATGCTTAACTAAAACATAAATGCAATTACGCAATATCGCAGCTTCGGTATATAAATATATCACATAAAGAACCCGAAAACTAGCAAGGATAACCCGATAACCTAATACCAAATTTTGGTAACCAAAATACAGATCATTGTATTTGAGAACAAATACCAGAGATGTAAGGTATATGTAAATATAAGACGCAAATAACTATAAAAAATATAGCAAGCAATGCAAAGTGATAAATAAAAACTGCAAGAACCGACATACAGCTAAAATGAAATGGATATAAAGACTACAATTTAATAAAAACTATTACCGTAAATATTGATGATTCGCAATGACAATTTTATTTAGAAAACCAATTCATCCTCCAAGTAGACTAAAAAAGATCCTTTTAAAATCTGTTTTAACACAAAGATCACAAAAACAGAATCGAGATTTTAAGATATTTTGTAAGATACCGGGAGTCCCAAAGATCACCGAATCAATCGCTCCTAGTCAATCTAAACATAAACTTCCATACCACTCCAACGCACGTGGTCATTGAGCGCCTAAAAATTAAATAAAAATATCCACGGTCTCCGATTCCAATCCATTTGAATTGAATACCTCTACTAATACAAAGCAGTGAAAGTAACTTCATAGACTATCAACATCTATCAAGAATTGTTGCACGCATTGCTTTCACCTTGCTTTCACTTACTATGCTACAAATTCAAGCAAAATAAAAGGCTTGCCCATATAATCACTATATGAAATCCCTATTCCGGAATGCCTACGTAATCTCACATTATCTCTTCAAACTGATAA